>CM063497.1:98437797-98452439 GCA_032207245.1 Pardosa pseudoannulata | reverse complement strand
AATAAAATAAAAATTAATTTTTTAAAGGAACCAATTTTTTTATTCTTCATATCATCAAAGTGAGCAAAATTCTTAACTAATCAAAATCTACATAAAAAAGCATTTATTAACGTTAGCGCGTCATTATCAACCAGATGTCGTTCCATATTTTTTAAATTTAAAAAATAGAACAAATCTTATTACATTATTGGGGAAATTATGCTAGTCCTGTATATACATTTTAAATTTTTAGATTATTGGACTTTAGTAAAAATAACAAGGGAAGAAATTACTTTAATAAAAGACCAAGGTCACTATCAATATGCTGCCGTTCCATATTTTTCAAATGAACAAAAATAAAATAAATCTTATTAGATTGATTAGTAAAATTGCGAAGCGTATATCCCTTGTATTCATTTTTCTTTTATGGATTATTGGACTTCAGTTAAATAACAAGGGAAGAAATCTAGTATTGAAAATGTGGGATCAACGAGTAAAGTTAAGCTATTGTGACTCCATCTGTCGGACAAGAATGAAAATAAAAATTAACAATGAAATTAATTGCACTAATAAAAAGAAATTAAATAGTTTTCAAGAAATTTTGTAGCATATTCCATGAGTTTTAGTTTGCCATATTAAAAAAAATCACGACAAATTCAATGTTTACCAAGCATTCATTAAGGTACAAAAAGGTTAAAAGGAATAGCAATTGGGAGAGAAACCTCTGACCTTTAGATATTCAGTGAAGTTTTAGCTTAATCATCCTAAATACTTGCAGAGCGTGCGCCAAATTATTGGCGATAATTGCTCTTTTCTGGCAACTTTTAATTGAATGCATTTTTTTTACTTCCATTGACAAGCGTTTAAATCTTATTCATGGTTTAAGAAAAATATCATAGAATTGGCACGATTTTAAAACTCGGGCTCTAATTGGGTGTTCTGAGCATGTGGTTTGTGTTGTTGACCTTTTCTTTCTGATCTTGAGACTTTTCGGTTATTGATTTAATAGAATTTCTTAATCTTGAACTATAAATGTTTTCAGCTTTTGATTCCGTAAAGTGTACGGGTACTCATTATTGCCAAGAGGAAAAAGAAAAAATAGAAATTATTCTGCGATTTTTAAAAATGTTATTGTGCGCATTTTTAACTATTTTTAAACTTTTTATAACTCTTTTAAATTGTTTTAACCCCTGCTAATATAGCTGCAAACTGAAAGTTGCATTACTTGATGACTTTCTAAAAAATCGTCTGCTTATCCGTTACACTTCGCGTTTTGATATTCTACATTTTGAATGAATGATCTGTAAATCTCTAATAGTCTTTAGACCTTTTCTAGCTTCTATGGCTTTTATTATATACATATATATATATATATAATATATATATATATATATATATGAATGCTGTATTTTCCCACGCATGTGGCAACATATTTCAAGTTCTACCTGTATATAGGTGTTATTATATTGCGATCGAAATATGGGACAGGCGACTTGACTTCCATGTCATAATCAACTCAAAAGTCGCCAGAGATTGGGATTTGGCACCATAAATTCCCCTCTGTGGCGCATCATAATGACTTCTGACGCCATCATAAAGACCTTTGCCTTAAACCGCTCTAATGCCCTGTGCTGGTATTGCTTCCTACTCCAACAGCTCGAAGTCAACTGATTATTGTTTAACAACTTTCATGTCAGGCAGTTGCAACGTGTGTGCACAATATATACCGGGTCATCCGAACATTTAACCCAGATAGCATGCATACTTGCAGAAAGTTTGTTTTTTTTTTCTGGATAATATCTTGTATAACAAATTTGACTTGACAAACTTGAAGCAGAACTCCTGCCAGTTAGACAGAACATAAAATACAAGTATATAGCAATACTTACGGGAGATCCCCCCCCCCCCCCCCGCGCGCTAAAAATAAATACCAGGATATCAACTTCATAAATAATTTTAAAAATTGTTAATTGATTCCAAAAAAATGGGAATTTAACCTCAATTTAAACATAGAATAGAACCTCGATTAACCGAGCTTCGATTAACCGAGGTTTCTGTTAACCGAGTGAATAACGAAGTGTAATTTTTTTTTTCTCCTTTCCAAAATGATCTCGGAAAAAAATGATACACATTTTAGTTCGTTGTCCGTGTTACAGACACTTCTTCCCCACAACGTGATTGCCCAGGCATGGCAATTAGTGAATCCAGCTTCAATTCGTAAATAATTCAGCAAAATAATTGTTGAAAAGAGGAGACAGGGTGAATCGCAGCAGACGGAAAACACACCTACCGGGAACTTCTTGAGATCATCAATGGAATTGAAGGATGTGAGGAAGTTTTGGAAGAGGACATTTGAGAGTGGCTGGACGTTGAAAATCAACATCCAAATCTTGAAATTATCAATGACGATGAAATCCTACAAGCCGTCAATCCTTCAACGGACATTAATGACGCAGAAAATGAAGATGAGGACTTTAAGGATTCTAAGACTATAGGTCATATTGAAGGTGTTCAAGCACTGACAACTGCCCTAAAATATTTGGAGCAAAGAAACGATGCTACACCGATGGATCTCCTGTTGCTCAAAAATTGTCGCAGTACGGCTGCCCATGATAGAAATTCTAAACTTTTGCAACCAAAGGTAACAGACTTTTTTAAAATAACGCAAATTTAACAAATTAATGTTTATTAAATTTTAAAAATACAATATTTTCTTGAGATTTGTGATATTTTTGAAAATGCGTCTTTCGATATTTAACTAAGTGTAGTTAAAAAAAATTCCATTTTACTTTTTAAAATTTACTACTAGAGTTGATTTCTTTTTTAAATTTTTTTAGCTATGACACATAAGTCCATATATGTTTATTTTTATCATTTAAAGAACAATCTATTGTTTTTACTTTAAAAGTTGGAATGGAAAGGCACATTCATATTGGATCCTTGAGGAGTTAGGGTTAGCAAAATTCAAAGCGAGTCAAGTTTATCTTCTCCTAAACTATCGATTCTATTTTAAAATAAATTGATATAAATATGCATCATATCACATCAAAAAATACTGTCATGTTTAAAACGATCGAAATCTACCCTTCCCCCCCTTTTCGAGTGTTTAATGCCATTATTTCGAGCCCTATTTTCCCCGGTTAAGAGCAGGCGATTGAATTTATCGATTTATCACATAATAAATAGGTAAAAATAACATTTTTTTTCTAGCATTAGGACGTCATTCCTTTAACCATCTCATTGAATCATTTTTTGCTTTCAATTATTTAAATATCGTCTGCACTATTTTCGTACGTTTTATCGCTGAACTTAGATATTACGTAAAAATTTTTCTTTTATATTTGGCTTAAATAATAGATTAAGTACATTTAAATTGAATAATCGATTATTTTTGGTTGCAATGAAAATTTTATCACCGGAATAAACAAAAACTTCTATCTACCTCCAGGGTGTAGTGGAAAGGATCGTTTCATTCCTTTACTTCCATTAGTTTATGTGGCAAAATTGGGAAGAACTCAACGATCATTTCGACGTAGCTTAGAAAACATTGAATTGTATTTCTAAATGAATCAATGGGATTCTAAACTGCATTCACAGTATCGGAAGAATAATATTGTATGAAAGATAAATTATTGAGCCTGTACCAGATAATTCTCAGCCAAAAAACAAACCTTTTTTTTACCTGCTTCACAAGGTACTTTACAATTCAGGAATATTAAAAATTTTACTGATCCTGTCATATAACGGGCTATTTTCTAGTTCTTTAAATAGTAGAACTGACAAAAGTCTGAAAGTGTGTAAAAACTGCATAAATTTGGAAAAATGGCGCAGTTTCGGCGCAATTTTTGTTAAAACACTACTGGGCGCAGATATGGGAAATCGGCTGAGTTTGGCGCAATTGGTGCAGCTGTAACATGCCTAAATTATTCTTTTGGTTTTATTACATAACACTACGATATTCTCCCTTATGGGATGAAAGATCTGACATGATTTATGTCAAACACAGTTATTATTTCATTTCACTTCATATTCTGAATAAATAACAAACGACTGAAAGAAAAAAACTTTTATTGAAGAATACTTAAAGAACATTCCGTACTTGTGTAACTTACATTAATAATTTCTTCACAAATTAACAACAGTTAACAATAAATGCTAAAAGGCTTCAGAGTGCTGCATCAAAATAAAGAATATTTGTAGAAAACAAATAGCTACTGCAGATAAACTTAATAAGAACCAATGTCAATAACACACATATGTGAAGTTTGAAAGCACAGCATAAAGTTTCCTCATTTTTCGTTATTTTGTTTATTCGGTTTCACATTATAGCAGGGTATCCCCGCCAACTTGGCGATAAATTTCCAAACATAGCAGCCTAACTTTTTTTTCTGATGATTTCTCAGTGTCTACATTTTCATTCACATTATTTTGGTGTCCGACTCTCTCGTGCAACCCTTTTGTTACGTATTAAATGTGCCGTATTATTGTGCTGTTTTGTACGTATTATAAATTGGTTGGCTTCGGCGAACAATGGCGATTTTACCAAAAACCCAAAGGGGTTGAACTGTATTCTATGATTCCATTTGGATGTCTTTTTGGTGAAAATGCAGTTCAGGGTGCCCCTTTTAAGTTTTGGCTGTATTGTTTGACGTCAACAGTGCCAACATGCCATTTAAGATGGCGATAAACCTCTATAAGAGCAATAAAACTGAAAGTGTTAAATTATTAAAAAACACAGTATAGATAAAACGTATACACATATTGTGCAAAATTTTTAAATGTGCAAACTTATGGAGAACAGTTTTTTCAAAATTTTTAAACCATACTGAAACTTAACAGAAAATATGGGTACTTACTATATAAAACCAATGAAAATGCAATGAAAAGGATAAACTATGAGTTTTTAAATATTTAAAACAGTATACAAAATTTTTATACACAGTTGCATTTGTAATAGCCCTAAAATCATATGTAAAAAAAAACTCACATACTTGGCGATGGTAAATATAGATAATCAAATTTCGCGGGCACCCTAAACTGCAATAAAGCCGACTTTTCTTAATGGTTTGGGGTTCTGGTTTAACAAAAGAACAGGGTACCCCCGCCAACTTGGCGATAAAGCTCTAAGCATGGTAGCTTAACATTTTCTCCTGATCGTGTAGATTCCAAAAAGTCTGTATCTATATTTTAATTTATATTATATTTGTTACCATCTCTCCTTTTTTATATATTAAATAGGCGTAATGCTTTAAAAACTTAGATATAGTGAACCATTAATGGTTCACAATGGCTAACTTTTAATAATCTGGAGCTGTTAGCTTTGTAAACGGCTGAGGAATTAATTGCTATAACTATAAATGCCCGGTTTTTAAGTGGTTAATTAATTAAAAGTATATAATTATATTACAATGGCACTCTGTGCATCAATTGAAGTCACCAAAAAAAGCTAAGGTATAAACTTCTCATGGAATACTTTTGTGGTTTAGTAAACATCGCCAATAATTTCGCCAAATTTAGCAAGGAGTACTCTATTCTTAAATATTACCGAAGTTCCTTTCTCCGTTAGTTCACTAAAGCTAATTTTTTTCAATATCTTGGAGCTATTAGGTTTGTAAATTGTTAAGGAATTCATCATTGGCACTACAGTCCTTAAAGTTTCCTGGTCTCTTTTAAAACTTTATTCCATTGCATCTGATTAGATGCCTTTAGTTTCCAGTTAATTATTAGGAATTCCCGGTTTTATGAATGGAATCTGTTAATTAAATAAGACTATCATATTTACGCGCCTTGTAAGGTAAAAGTCACCAAAAATACCAAGTACTACAGTTTTATGATGGAATAACGTTTATTCCGTTAGTAGCCATCTTATTTTACCTGTTGCAAATGGCGCTAGTAATTTCACGAAAACAGTGAAGGTGAAACCTGCTTTGGAACCCATAATTCTGTATTAGAGATCGTTAAAATAGAATTATCCCGATCCCAAATCAGACCAAAATTAAACAAAAGTTAAAAGAGATTAGAGTTATTTACCCTTGGATCTCCCCAAAGTTAATCCACACTGAATACATCACACAAATTCTTTAATGGATAAATTATTAAATCACAGATTGATAGAACTAAACGTTAATAGAATCTAAAAGCAAAAGGTGAACAAAACAAAAGCTGAGTTCTCTTGAGTTCCACGAATCACAAGTTGAGTTGACAAGTCCTTTTTTGTTGTTTTTCCAAGTCAGTTTTATCTTCGAAACATCATCCTATAGAGCTGTGCTTACTTTTTTCGACATTTGTTTATTATTGACGAGGTACTTATTTATTTCTACTTTTTCACAAAGGGATATTTTTATGTGGTTATAGTATAAACGGTTATTGCATTTTGATGCTTTATTTCATAGAGACAATATTATACAAATATTTTCATAATCTAAAGGATCCAAATGGAAATTTTAAATTTCTGTCTTTGCACATATATACAATGATTCATACAGCAAACCCACAATAAAATTTAATAAGATATGTTCTTTTAATTTGCGTAGTTATTTTTAAGCCTGTAAGATATTAAACACTTAAATATCTAATTAATAAAAAATAACACACTAAAAAAGCTTCTTTCTTACATAGAAATCATATTTTATAGAATATATAAACTAATTATTTTAAAAATATTAAAACATAATTTTAATTTTATTCTAAATTTCTATATCATATATATTCTTATATATTTATGTATGTGTGTGCGTGCATATATTTATACACACATATGTATGAAAATGAAGTTATATTTGCACATATATATTTATGTAAATACAACTTCTTTCTATTTAGTTTTAAAAATAAATGTTAACTACATAAAATAATTTCAGCTGTGCTTTTAAAATGTTTCCTATATGTAAGGCGATATACTTAAAGTTATTCTTTCATTTTTGGTAATTTTCAAATCGCTGTTTAGTCTTCGTTTCATTTACGCTGACATCTGCATTTATCACATGGTCTCAAGAATGTTCTTAGAATAATTAAATGTAAAATATTAACGGTGCTTTCCCATTTCGCCGGAGAATATCTCGCCAAGTAGACTTTATTGGCGACAATCATTATTATTGTTTGTTGTAATTACTATTATTACGTATTAGGGAAAAGATATGACTGATAAGAAATTGCCGTAACTCGTTTAAAAAATGTGGTGGTAAAAAAAGGTAAGCGGGGATATTACGTTTGGCGTCGGTTGTTTTATTTTTGGCGACTTTATAGACTGCACCAGCGAAATGGAACAGTTTTCCATTTCGCCGTCGAAAATCTCGCCAAACAAACTTTATTGGGGACAAACAATCATTCTTTGTCGTTAATACGATTATTACGTAGTAGGAAAGAGACGTGTGGGGTAAAAAATAACCTAATCTGTTTTGAGATTGGGGAAGTAAATGATTACCACCGGAAATTTTACGTTTGGTGTCGGCATTTTTGGCGACTTTATCACCTTCGCCGGCGAAATGTAAAGGTACCAAATTAAACTACAACGTGCTTTCTAAGTTCGTAGAATTAATCGTCAAACAATCGTCGAAAAACAGTCATTTTCATAGAAATGTGAAAATGGTTTTGATTCTAACACGAATAAATGTTTAATAACAATAAGAATTCGGTAAATGTCTCCGGCCGTAATCCAGAATGGTTAACTGTAATTTAATTTAATGGTTAACTTAATTTAATGGGTAATTTAATGGTTAACTGGATGTTTTGACCATTTAAGTTAATAAATGTATAAAAAAAAATCAAATTATAAATTCAAATACCAATATTTGGAATTATATTGCATCATATATAGCTTGGCGACATTTGGCATATTTCTCAAATGGCGCCAAAAGATAATGATGTAAGGATATATCTAGGAAAAATACCTGCAAAAATAATTTAAATCAAAAATCACTTTTTGAAAAAGAGCTTTTTGTCTATATATGTATTTTTTACAAAAGTGTTTTTTAGGTTGCAATGAATTTTTTCATGTATTACTTTTTGGAAAGAAATTTAAAAAAAGTTAGAAGCACAGCGAAAGTAGTGTATGAAACTCTTTTGCACACTAAAGAAGTAGAAATTTAAAAAAATAGCTAAAATGGGCAATTTGCTAACCAAAATATACGTTAAGCTATAATGAAAAAGTGCCAAAACCTTCAAGCAAAAAGACTAAAAAATATCAACAAGTTTGGCGAAATAATATCCAGCGTATGATATGTGATTTTAACTGAAACTAATATACTCGATATTTAAGCAATTGATTAATCAATTAAACTCTTTATAGATACATGTATTAATTTCCTCCGATATATTTTCTCTTTTAAAATATAATTCAATCATTGTACTTCGAGTGGCAACATCAAATATAACGAATAAATATTAACAAAGTATAACAACTTTCGAACAAATGAATGCTCAGGAAGGTCAATGGAGTCAAATGGTCCTCTAATAAAATATTGCAGATTTTTGTACATGAAAACTATTAGACTTTATAAACAAACTATTGCTCGCCGAGTCCTCGTCGCCAAGCTAGTCGTAAATAGTGAATTTGTAGACGCGTTTAGGAGCTGTGAGGTCTATCTCGGATACGTACACGTTTTTACCATCAGGTGATACCGCAAGATCGTGAGGTTCGTAAAATCCCTGTAAAAGGAAAGAAAATAAGTTCAATTAGTACTGTAGAAATGGCAACGGAAAGCAAACGATTAAAATCAAAACTTAGAAAATGGTTGAGGAAATCGGGTAAAGGTGATGTTGGACTCTATTAACCTTTAATGTAGCCTCCACGCTATGGTCAATTGTTCACCACTCCAGTACTGGTCCTGATGGCGACCTTGATGGTTCACGGGTTGCATCCACACACTGGGCCACTAAATGAGCAGAGAGCGTGTATGCATCCATAGAATTTACTGCTCACTTTGGTAGTGCATGCTGGTTGTCTTTGATCTTTGGAGAAAAATCGCTTCCGAAGCCATCCTCCGCCAAGGCCATTTTATCGTTTTCCATCGTGGACCTCGATAAGCCATACCCCCTCCAGACGGTGGTAATGGCTTGCAGTGGACCATAGTGTGGAGGGGCCTTAAGGAAATAGATCTGTGGAGGTAATACATCAGAACAGGGTACCCCTTGATAAATTTGGCAAAAAATATTGGTGATGTTTGCTAAAATACAAAGGTATTCCATCCGAACAACGTAGTCTTTGATTTTTTGGCGACTTTAATTGATGCAGAGTGTGTAATTGTAATAAAATTACATACTCTAACTTAATTAACCCAAACCGCTAAAAAACTAGGCATTTATATTTAAGCCAACAGCTTCAAATTATTAAAAATTAATATTAATTATTAATATATATTAATTATTAATATTAATTAATATTAATTATTAAAAATATAGTGAACCATTACGGATTCACTATATCTAATTTTTTTTTAAGTATTAAGTGCATTTAATGTATAAGAAAAGGGTTGCTAAAGGACAGTTGGATACCATTATAATATAAATCCAAATATAGATATAGATTGTTCACCGCGAGATCAGGAGAAAATGTTAGGCAACCATGCTCAAAACTTTATCGCCAAGTTGGCGGGGGCACCCTGTTCTTATGTCCAACCACGATGCTTACAAAACACAAATACATAAACTTTATTTAAATAAATTTCACTTTTAGTTTTGACTGCCAAACAAAGTACAGAAATTAAGAGACAATTAATCCCTAATCAGTTTATAAAACCGATAGTTCCAAATTATTAAAAAAAAAATAACAACACCCCTTTTTTGCCGGTTAAGTACATTTCAGGGAATATTGGGGAGGGGAATGAGGAACTCATATCAAATTTCTTGAAACTCACTTCATCTGGTCCCCATAAAGTCTTCGGGGTTCCAGATTCCATGTCAATGACGATACCATGATTAGACGACACAGACTGGGCGCTCTCCCACAAATCTCGGCCGTTGACAGCGAAAAGTTGCTTACCTGCGAAAACAAAAATAATACTTTTCAAAAAATATACACATTCATGTGAAAATACAAATAAATCAAAGAACCAAAACGAAGAAACAGTTTATGGAAGCTGTACGATTGTCTCCCGTTTCCTTATTTTTGTACATTAAAGACGTTCACACTTAATCAATTTACAAAATTTGTTTAGAGCTAATCGTATATTAAATGGCAAACATTTGAATGGTAACTAATCGTCGGTTAGCTCTAGACGACTAATGTAAGACCCTAAAACTTGAGATTGATATAAAGCACTTATGTACCACTCTCAAGTCTGTCAGAACAAAAAAATCAGAACTGTTCTGGTCTTATCTTTTGTATTTTTAACGTCAAATTATTCGTAAAAATGCCCACAAGATATTAGTTTTCGAAGTGTATTCTGTTTGGTTTAAAAGTGCGGGCTTTTTGATAAGTTTTGTATTTACACCATGAGTTTTTATTTTTGAGTTTTTGAGAGACTGAACGAGAGTGACTTTTCAGAGGTAATTTCACTAATAATTAAAAAACACTAAGACTTGCAAGCTAGTGCTATGTGGGATCACTGAAGAAAAATGACAGCAGCAGATTTAGAAAAGAGACACTGACCTTTACTCTGGACGCTGTGGTTCGTTTCGAACCTTCGTCGTGACGTCATTTTGACACCAGCTTGCGGACATTATGCGAGCAAATGATCAGGCTGATGTCAAAGTGACGTCACAATGAACGTTCCACACGACTCGCAAAGCCCATAGTAAGCCCCTAGGTATTTTTGTCTGGACTGTGACGTTGGACTATGCCTCTTGCCCTCTTTCAAACTGTATCGCACTCTATCTGATCTTAAAAAAAAACAGGTTAAGTAAATGTACTTGTAGTATTTGCAATCGAAAAAAAATAGTGTAGTAACTGTAATCGAAAATATTTGTATTTTTTTATATGCACAACTGTAAACGTAGTTTCTCTGTCTGGCGTACATAAGATAGAAAAGACACTTTCCAAGGAAAACGTCATTTCATGTAAAAAGTTGTTATACATGCTTAAAATAATTAGAAATATTACTTTTAACAACATTTTCTAGCTTACATGTTAAATGAACAAAAATATTTTAAAAAGTGACATTTTTGGGATCGAATTCGTGAAAAAATGGATACTGTTAAGGGGTTAACTAGAAATTGAGGTTGACACTTTTACTCATAGTTTAGAATACCTTGTTATTAACACATTGTATGCGGGACACGTACTAGTACGTTTTCTGACGATTTTAATACTTGATCGCAGGACACGCACTAGTACGTTTTCTGACGTTTGATACTTGAGCGCGGGTCACGTAGTAGTACGGGTTAGTGTAACAACATGGTTTGTTTGTGGGTACAAAAATAACGGTATAGACAGGAAAACGAAGCCGAATGTTCTTATCTGCTAGCTAAATAGATTCTGGAAAAATTGAAACAAATAAAAACTAGTTTTAACATCAGTCGATGCGGAACCACAGAACAGGAAAGTTGATTAAAAAAAATCAATTTAGATTTAAAATTAATTTTTTATTTATCCTTGCGAAAATGATATTATATATATATATATTTATATATATATATATATATATATATATATATATATATATATATATATATATATATGTATATTTATATAATATATATTTGTATTTATATATATACATTTGTTTATTTGTCTATTTATATATTTGTTTGTATATTTCAATATAAAATACGAAAAGTTGGTTAAAAATTTTTTTAAATAATTATCGATCTATTGAGATTTAACTGAATAACTAAATTTACCCGCAAAATACCCTATCCCGGTACAATTCAGCTGCGAAATGTATCCGCACACAATGTGTTAATATGAACAAGCTTTCTAAAGTTTTGTTCATTCTGACGGTACCAAAACATGCAACCTACCACAATTTATCAGTAAGTCCACAGAACTAATCCCAAAAACCACAAATTTTACTGATAATTCGAAAATGTTGCCAAGGAGGATGAAGTATATATTTAAAGAAGTATATATTAGAAGTATATATTAGAAGTAAGTATTCAAGTACTGTCATCAATGATACATTAGTGTGCGAAATTTAAAAGTTGTAGCTTATCAGTAAGTGGACGAAAATTCAATGAAGATTTTTGTCAAACTGGTACATGGTAAAAATAATAGAAGAATTGGTAAAAAAAAAAGAGACATGAAGGAACTTACCCCTCGTATCTATCGCGAACACTCTTGCCAGACCTTGGCCGTCGATACTTGCGAGGGGCATGCCGGGGACTGTTCCATCGGTTCCAGTAGCATAGCAGAGTACTCGAGCGTTTTCTCGGTCTGCCACGCACACGGCGTCGTGTTCCGGAACTAACGTCAGACTGTGAGGGATGCGCATTCCGTCTGAAACCAAGTAAAAAGTTAAACCGCGTACAATGAAATAATAAAATAACGAAACACGTATTCATTTTCAAGTCATTCAAGATGATTGTGCAACTGGATTCTATGGACCGAGCCATCTAATCCAGAGATTTCTAACATTAAGCATAAAAATGGAAACAGAGAATAAAACAGCTAAAAATAGGAAAGTAGAGGGGAAATGAGAGTAGGAAGTTTCGTGGTAACTCAATTAGTAGAGGCTGAACTTAATCACACATATATTTATTTACGAGAACGACATTCTTACACAGTTACCACAAACACGGCGACATTGAACAGTATACAGCGAGTCTGTTGTGTTGCCACACAGCTTTTGCAAAACTGATAGAAATTTTAATGTTCGGCTAAGTAGCCGCCACAAAAGTTTAGGGATAAAAAACACAAAGTATTTTTGTAGACAAGGACATTCGTACTCAATAGCGACGAGAGATGAAATGGTATTTTTGTGAATCTGAGAGATTCTCCCGAAACTGGGAGAGCCAATCAGAATTCACGTATTCGACCAATAGAATTTCAAGGAATTCTAGGAATAAACGTACTTATTTTTACAGTTAAATCCCATTTTAGTGGGTTGATTGACAGTATTTTAGCCATGTTTTGAAATAACCACCAAACTGATAATTGTTTTTGCTAATTCCACTTGAACAAAGACAATGTTTATTTTTTATTAAAATATGTTTCCAAAAAGTTTATATAATACAAAGGTGTTTGTATTTACTTTCACCTAGCCTAAGCAAAATTTTTTCCATTTCAGAAATCTCTAGCACCGCGGTGTTAAAACTGAGTGTCGCAAGCGAATGCCAAATTGCAGTGACAATAATCAAAGAAATTCGGCTAAAAGTTTTGAAATTATTAAAGAAGGCAGGGAGATACCTAAAAGTTAAAAAATTAATTATTACTCTGTAACAAAGAATTGCGTCATTGAATGCCCTCGATGCCAAATACAATTGATTCTTCTCTCAAAACTCACCAGCTAAATATTTTTTTACACTGGGCATATAGATAAATCGTAAGTTCTCAAAGTGGTCCATATGGACCTAAGGGGCCAATCTCTACTTGCAAGGTGTCCTTGTCAATGAAAAGATAAATTTGGAGGTACATAAGGCATAAATGAGGATACACTACTTGTTCCCATTTAAGTCGGCTGTCCCAAAATTTAGGCATTCCGCAAATGAATAACGGACCTAAAACATATTATTCAGTTACTTAAAAAATGCTTATATAATAGCCATATATTTATTAAATAAATACAAATTAATTAGATAAATTTAATAAACTATTGTCAAAAGGTTCCAAGTAGATTAGTTGTCAAAAATTTAGTATTATGGTAGTGCTTGAAATCCATTCATTCAGTGTATAAATTCCCCAGACAGTTATCCATGTCAGCTAAAGTTCACACCTGTTACATAACATTTCCATATTATGCTTTCATCTCAGTGTTTTTGACCGCATTGGCTAAAACTTTAACCTTGGTTTTACCAAAAAATATAGACAAAGGAAGAAGGTAAGGAGTACTAAAGATAATGTAAACACACAAGCGAAAGAAGTGGTCTCTAAGAGCCTTAGTAGAAAAACAACTTTACAGGCTCCTGCTAAGATTCAACTTCTTCATTCCTCTTTTAAGTTGTGTTTGGATTTTTCTTTTTAAATTATTAATTTTATAGTGTTACGAATTTGCGAAAATTGCTTGAATTTAGCATCGGACTCTATGGGTATCTCGCCAAATTGGCGAGATATCGGCTCGTTGGCAACAGTTTGGGCAACCTATTTTTGTCGCCAAGTTTAGCCAAGTTCGTCGCCAATTGTCGCCAAATGTTGCCAAGTGTGGCGTCACGTGGCCACTTCCGGTTCCGTTTTCTGGAGTGTTCCAGCGGTTTCTGCGGGCCTATATAAGGCAGAGTCCCATGCGGAAAAAGAGTCGTTAAGAAGATCTCTTGGTCTACGCGGAGTACGCATGGTGTGTTGTGCTTGATGCGGAAAGTTGTGCTTGAGCCGACGGCATTGGGCTCAAGTTGTTCCGCGGTGATTTTGACGGTGTGTGTATTTACTGAATGCTAATAAAGTATTTGTCTTCGTGCTGTAGTCAGTCTTGTTTGCTTGTAAAGTCCATTCAATCCCCGAACCCAGCAGTTTTGGAAGTTCGTAACAATAGATTTCAGATATGGAATTATACAGCCGGTAAATAACTGTAATGGCCGGATCTTAACATTCAAGCGCCTTCCCCGGTTTGGATTCACTTTGTTTTGTAACGCTC
>CM063497.1:98412797-98432797 GCA_032207245.1 Pardosa pseudoannulata | reverse complement strand
TCAGACAATCAATTCACAGGGATAAATCCACTCGTACTGTTATTGTTCGATGTCACATCGGAAACCAATCTCGCACCTTTATGACAGCCCGTGGTTTCATCTGTTTGTTTGATATGCAGGGTACTAAATGTCACAGGTCCTTCTCTCTCCAGCATCAACATGAAACAATGCCCCATTCCGCAATGTGGCTACCGGTTGTATTTTTTCATTTTTATTTTTTGATGACTATTTTGGTAAAATCCGCGAAGCACTGTAGCAGCAAAACATAAAGCGCGAAGTGGCGAGGGAATACTGTACAGTCGACATATGTCACTGGTGACTTCTGCGTCATAATGATGCCAGAGAGGGAAATTTATGGTACCAAATTCTTTGCTGACGTCATTATGACGTACAAATCACCAGTGATGTATGTCGACCGTAATATGGTAGCAACCTTTATATATTTTGCTAATATTTCACTAACCAGGAATGCTATCATATTGTGGTCGAGACTTATCGATGGCGACATCTGTATCATAATGTCGTCAGAAGTCTTTCTTATACCGCGGCAGAGAAGGAATTTTATGGTACTAAGTGTGCTACCATATTGCGGTCGAAATAAGTCACAGATTACGTCTGCGTCACAATGATGTCAAAGAGGGAAATTTATAGAATCAAATTTCCATCTCTGGCGACTTCTGAAGTCATTTTGACTCGAAAGGCATCTGTAATACATCGCGACCGTAATATA
Organism: Pardosa pseudoannulata; assembly: GCA_032207245.1. Taxonomy (NCBI): domain Eukaryota; kingdom Metazoa; phylum Arthropoda; class Arachnida; order Araneae; family Lycosidae; genus Pardosa; species Pardosa pseudoannulata. The sequence goes on along the minus strand of CM063497.1, from coordinate 98,432,067 downwards.
AGGCGATTTCACGCAGTAGGGCGCATCTTAAACTTACGACAATTCTGGCTTCAGTTTCAAATGGAAGGGCAGTTTATTGTTTGTCTATTGGTTGTTGCAAACATGAAAATTATTGGAAAGGGCATTATAGTAGGTCGTGACGTTGCTACAAATTGCTCTATGGTAGTAGCCTATATTGCTATCTTTGGCGACTTCTGACATCATTATGACGCGGAAGTCACCTGTGACATATCTTGACCACAATAAGGCAATGTGTCACACCGTCACGAATTACTATAATGCCCTTCCCATTCATTTTCATGTTTACAACAGCCAATAGACAAACAATAAATTGCCCTTCCGTTTGAAACTAAAGCCAGAATTGTCGTAATTTGAGAATTTGCCCTACTGCGTGAAATCGCCTTATATGGTAGCTCCCAAAATTACCTATATAGCAATTTGTCACAACGTCACGAACTACTATAATGCCCTTCTCATTATTTTTATGTTTACAAAACAGCCAATAGACAAACAATAAACTGTCTTTCCGTTTGAATCTAAAGCCAGAATTGGCATAAGTTGAGATGTGCATTGTTGCATGTAATCGCCTTATTTGTTACCTTTTAGCATGTAGACTCACCTGATGTAATCCTACGTCAGTAACCTAAGTATTTCCATGGCGATCTACAGTTAATCCATGAGGCATGTAGAACCTTAAAATAAAGCGCGAAGTGGCGAGGGAACAATGTACAGTAGACATATGTCACTGGTGACTTCTGCGTCAAAATGATGCCAGAGAGGGAAATTTATGGTACCAAATTCTTATGTCTGTTTTACTGACGTCATTATGACGTACAAATCACCAGTGATATATGTCGACTGTAATATGGTAGCAGCCTTTAGGTATTTTGCCAATATTTCACTAACCAGGAATGCTATCATATTGTGGTCGAGACATATCTTTGGTGACATCCGCATCATAATGTCATCAGAAGTCTTTATTATACCGCGGCAGAGAAGGAATTTTATGGTACTAAGTGTGCTACCATATTGCGGTCGAAATAAGTCCCAGGTGACTTCTGCGGCATAATGATGTCAAAGAGGGAAATTTATAGTAACAAATTTCCATCTCTGGCGACTTCTGATGTCATTTTGACTCGAAAGGCGTCTCTAATGCATCCCGAGCACAATATAAGGCGATTTCACGCAGTAGCACACATCTTAAATTTATGATAATTCTGGCTTCAGTTTCCAATGGAAGGGCAGTTTATTGTTTGTCTACTGGCTGTTGTAAACATGAAAATTATAAGGCGATTTCACGCAGTAGGGCAAATCTCAATTTATGACAATTCTGGCTTTAGTTTCAAACGGAAAGGCAGTTTATTGTTTGTCTATTGGCTGTTGTAAACCTGAAAATGAATTGGAAGGGCATAATAATAGGTCGTGACGTTGTGACAAATTGCTCTATTGGAAAGGGCATTATAGTAGTTCGTGATGTTGCGACAAATTGCTCTATGGTAGCAGCCTAAATTGCTATCTTTGGCGACTTCTGACATCATTATGACGAGGAAGTCACCTGTGACATATCTCGACCGCAATATGGTAGCACCCAAAATTACCTATAGAGCAATTTGTCACAACGTCACGAACTACTATAATGCTCTTCTCATTCATTTTTATGTTTACAACAGCCAATAAGGCGATTTCACGCAGTAGGGCAAATTCTCAAATTATGACAATTCTGGCTTTAGTTTCAAACTGATGGGCAGTTTATTGTTTGTCTATTGGCTGTTGTAAAGATGAAAATGAATGGGAAGGGCATTATAGTAGTTCGTGACGTTGCGAGAAATTGCCTTATAGGCAAGCAATAAACTGCCCTTCCGTTTGAAACTAAAGCCAGAATTGGCATAAGTTGAGATGTGCATTGCTGCATGAAATCGCCTTATTAGTTACCTTTTAGCATGTACACTCACCTGATGTAATCCTACGTCGGTAACCCAAGTATTTCCATGGCGATCTACAGTTAATCCATGAGGCATGTAGAACCTTAAAATAAAGAGAGAAAATTAAATAGCCCTGATATTTATACCCAATTCAAGCCATATCCAATTAGAGTTAACAATAGGTTGATAAACAAATACATTTTATTTAATTACCGATTAACTTGAACCAACTTAAGTGAGACTGATCATCAAAGCCGTATTCGTCTAGCTATAGTCGATTAGATTTAATAGTGAATTAAACGCCATTAAATTGTTTTCAAAAGCACTATACAGGGTACCTTCCAAAATAAAATTTTTCAAATCCATGATTTTTCACGACTTTCCCTGATTTAGCAGATCATTTTCCATGACTTTAAAAAGCTTTCTTTAAAAGTATATATGAATAAAACTTCTGATATACATACAAATAAAATATATGCTTTTAGAGAAATTACAGGAATTTTATCATAAAAAAACTATAAACTTACTTTATAAGTGTTAATAAACTCACATAAAAATAAATTGTTGTATCTACATACCTAAGTTTAATCATATAGCAATTTTTTAATCAAAATGTTTCCAATTTGAATTCAGGGTACTTTGGTATCATCCAGGTGACCATGAATAATAGCCAAATATAACCCTATAATGTTTATATACAATATCCCTAGAGATAAACTTATATTTTGTGCAAAAATCTTAACTAATTTTTATTAAAAAATAATTATTATTATATTAATAAAATTTTAATCTACAATTTAAGAAAAAACCAGAATAATATACATTTACCCACCCATTAAGCTTTCTTGCTTTGAGTTTCCTCGGTGAACAAATTTTACTTGGCAGTAGGGTCAATAAGATAATACATAAATACCAAACTCAGTAACTTCAGTCAAATGACAAGTAAAAATAGAATTAAACAATTCAATGTATTTTTTTCTAATCGGTAGTTTAGCGGATCCATGACTTTCCATGACTTTTACTCATTTTGCTTGAAAAATCAAGACTTTCCATGAAAAAATTAATTCATTGTCTAAATCCACGATTTTCCATGACTTTCCAGGTGCGCGGAAACCATGACTATATTAATTTTAATCTATATAGATAACATTTAACTTACGAGTAACTGAAGACTGAAATCATGCTTTTTTTGTTCTTACCTGTTTGCACCCCAGGTATATTCCACTTTACCAGTGTTGGGGTCGACGACCAGCACTGTATCATTAGGAATGGGGCCCTGAGATGTGTCAGACAGTCGAAAATCCGTTCCAAATGTTCTATAAAAGAGATACGTTACGATTAAAATAAAACAAAGATTACCATAATTTCGGTTACATAAGTCCAGGGATTGCAATTCTTTTTTGATTAGTACAACTATTTGAGTAGTAATAAAAAATTATTTGATTAGTAGTAAAGTATTTGCAGTAAAATTCGGTGTATTTCAAGTGCCCAGTGTGCTACTTGTTACATTTCTATTAACCCTTTAGTGTCTATTGGGACATATGTATCCCACCCACGTAATAAAACTGTTTAAGACTACTAGCTTTAATGTGCCCCACCTAATAGAACATATATGTCCCGGCTTTTAGCATAAAAAGGGCATAACCTACATATAAAGATGTCCCTTCTTCCTATTAGTGTACCCATATTTGCATAAAATTTGACCTCAGATACAACACAAGTAAACGTAAATTAACCAGACTCGAAAGGGTTAAAAATCATCTTTAAACCCCTATAATCTTAATACAAGTGTGAGATCCACTTTATAAATTTCGGTTTATTATGTTAAAAGCAAAACAATTATTTAAATTTATTATTTTGTTTACGTGAATTTATTTATCATTGTTTAATTTTTGTCACCGTGATCTGAACGATATTGAAAAAGTATATTATTTTGTACGCTGTGGCAACAAGGAAGTGTTCGTTTTGTTTCGTTTAATTAACAGTCATAGGCCCTTACTCTGGGAGTTGCGGTTCGTACCGCAAGTGCGGTATGACGTAGTCGCGGAAACTTGGCCTAACGATACCTAGTTGCCGCAACTAAGCTCAAACCGTACTCTGGGAGCACGGAAACGAAGGTGCGGGAACTAGCTTACTATCGAGTTTGAGAAATAAATCCCGCCTTTGGGCTGGGCTTATTTTAGAGGCGGAGTTTAATGGGATCTTCTACTTTGCACCATTTAAACCAATCAGAAATTTAGAATTATAATTCTGATTTTCAGTTTCGGCAACAGCAATGTTTGTAAATATAAACAAATAAATAATTCGCATTTTTCTTTGCATGCGTACGGTATTGATAAAAGTGGCATCCAAATCTCAAGAGTTTAAATCGAAGAGATTGTCTCACGGAAACTTTTACCCATGATTAGTTTTATGGAGCATTATTATATACAGTATGGAATTTTATTAAGCATATAGAGGCGCTTTCCATAGGTTTGGTTTGGAGTGCTACGGTCTACTTTTTGCAACACGAGTGCTAATGAGACCGGCACCTGCAGCTTAATTGACCTGTAGTTGAATTTTCTGGGTTTCTGCAAGTGACATTCTCTTACAGATATATTTTATACATTACAATTATGATGGAATGCATAAAAATGATGTAACTGATGAATGTTATGATGTAAATATTACTGCATTGAGATCATTGATAAAAAACTTGATAAAAAGTTATATTTGTACTGAAAAAACTGTAAAATGATAGTTATTCCATCAAAATTTATCATATTACTACTATATATCAATACCTAAAATCTAAACATCAATGTTTTGTTTTGAACACAGTTATTAAAATATATAAAATGCAAGAAATTAAAATTTGAAAATCACAATATGAAAATTATGGTTATGATGAAAATAAAAGATATAAATATGATGAAAATTAAAGATAAATAATATTTAAATCATACTTTGATAGTATTTAAAAACAGTTTTATTATATGTAAACACAAATTTTGGGTTCAGACTAACATCACAGGTATCCATGAAGATTGTAAATTTTGTGCTTAAAATATGTAAAATAAAAGCCGAAAGTTATAAAGGCTTCGATCTTTTTATTACTTATCATTGTTAACAAGATTTCTACTAGTATGAAAAACATAAAATATAAGATTAAAACTGAAGATACACAATATTTACATCATACTTTTATACTGCTCTAAATTCAGCATTAATATATTTAAAAACAACTTTTTAGTTCATACTTTTAATATCAGTGGTATTCGTGGAGATGGAATGGAATTTTCTACATTTTGGCACTATACAAAACAGGTATATTTTTTTTTAACTGAGCTATATATTCGCAAGTCAAATAAGCCGCCATGTTTTCTTACTATCGAGAAGTTCTCTCTACCAAATTTGCTGCCGGAAAGTTTCCGCAACCTGTAGCTATCGGTAACTTTCCGCATGTAACCCCAGAGTACCGAAGTATCGTTTGCTCTCAAAATTTCCGCGAGCTGACGTCAACGTGACGTCATACCGCACTTGCGGTACGAACCGCAACTCCCAGAGTAAGGCCCCTAGACTAAACCGAAAAGACAACCAACTTCGGCCTAGATTTGCGCGCCCTCGGTGTCAGACCATCTGAACTAATTGGCGCTTTGGCAGTGGTCTGGGACCTTGGCGATGGTCTGCTGCTATGTAGTCTGTGATCTTACATTGAATGCCCTAATCCGTTGGCGATTCTAAACGGTTACCAGAAATCTTTCCCTGTTGTCGTTTTGGACTTGGAAAATTTTGAGACTGAAAGCGATTCTGCTTTGTACATTAATAAAATCAACCGAAAGTAAGGATTTGAATTACTTATATTAACACTTTATTGTGAATGTTATTTACATGTTAACTATTAACTGACTTTTTTTTATTTTCCAGCATTTTTGTTTTAAAAAGCTGAAGAATTTCATTTCTTTTTGTTTGCGAATGTTCTAACGGATATTTTAAAATTACTTTTTCTGCTACATTTTACTACTGTATTTGCATGCTTTGCTAATAAGTACCCTTTTTTTATAGCATTTTTGTTTGAAAAATAATTCCTATAAATATTAATTAAGACCTTCGGCCAATATTTAAATCCAGTCAACCGAATTTAACGGTTTGAATTATTACCACTTTATTGCGAATATTATTTACATGGTTTGCAAAAAACTGGTATTCCTTTTAATTTTTTAGTCTTTTTATTTGAAAAATCAACAAAATTTCATTACTTTTGTTAGCAAATGTTCTAACGGATATTTTAAAATTTCTTAAAATGATACATTTTGTTGTTATTTTTTGTATCTGTGTTTTGCTAATAACTGATTTTTTTCATAACATTTTTGTTTGTAAATATTAGAAAAATTTTATTAATTTCTGTTTATCGGATGTATATCTGTCAAACGTACATTTTAATTTGAGTTTTTATATTTTATTATTCTTACCGCTAATTTATTTAAATTTAAATGATTTGTTTTCTTTTAGCTGTTTTATGAAGTAGTTTATTAGGGTTGTAATACAGGGGAAAGGGGTTTATAAACTTTTTTATGCTCTTTCTATTTGTTTCTTTTAATATTTTCAGCTGTTGGATCTGTGTTATTTGGATTAAATTATATAGGACTACATATATATTGTATAGGACTCTCTAAGAAGAAATGTATGATCTTTAAATCTTCAGAGGTAAGCAGTTTAAAATTCACATTTAATAAATTTTTTATACCAAGCTAAAACTTAAAAGATTCTATGGCATTTTTATAAAAAAAATTTTATACTTAAAATTATTTCTGTGTAATATGTGGCATAAAGTATTTATAATAAAGTAGATTTTTTTAATGTGAATGATTTATGTACAAAGTTCTATTGGCAATTCCATTCTCTGCAAGTATTTAAATTAAGTGTTTTTCATCTATATCAGCCCAGTTATTTTCAAATATAAATTTTTAAAGTATACATTTTTTTCTGTTATATTAATCTTGCCCTTTATATACATTCAAACATACCTTTCACAGAAAACGGATGAATCATATTTGCTATAATTCACCTGGATAATATAAATAAATCACCTGACCAGTAAAATAATTTATTTATGGTTAAAATACTTATTTATGTAATTTATTTTATGGTCCTTAGCTTCAGAGACATTGAGTTAGTTTATTTTTTACTCTGTGCAAGTTAACATTCAGAATCAGTATTTCATCATCCATGTATGTAAATAATGTTAAAGTTAACCAGCCGTAATACATTGTTTCTAAAAATTGATGCATTATTTTGTACTCTCTGACACCAATTTTGGTAAATAACAAATAATATACACTAATTCTAAAATTGGGGTTTTATCGTGAGAACTTGCTCACCAATGGAAAATAATTTTTATTCTACAATATTCTTTAATGGCAAGCTAAAATATTTTTAGATCAGTTTTATTTCAGTAATTAGTAAAAGTCTTTAGTTTCATTACTGTATACCAATATAATTAACTTCGTACATGAATGTATGTATATATTTATTTATATATATACATACATATATATTGTAACATTATTTTTTTAAACATTGAATGACTAAAAATAATTGCCTTAATATTTCAGTTGTTTATCATGTATGTGTAGTAACATATTCAAGTATAAGTTGTGAAACTTTAAAAAAGTTTGGTGTAATTAAATTCTTTTCTTGTACAATGCAATATCAACAAAAATCTCATTATAATACCTAGGTGTCAAAAGAATAGATTCGAAGTGAAATTGGAAGCTGTAGATACTAAATGCTGGAAAGAGTACATACTTAGGCAGCTAAGGCCTGCAAAGGGCTGTTGTGATCATAAAGAACAATGAAATGGAAAATCATGAAGGTAAATATAAATGTATTTCTGCTCTATAACTTAGTAAATATTTTTTATTCAAGATCAGTAGTTAATTAAGTTATTATGGTTAATAGTATGTAATAACTGAATTAAAGTATTGTATTAATTAAATCATTTTATTTGTGGGAATATAATTTAATGGAATAACAAATACAAGGAAAGAAAATTTATGAAACCAATTATTCAGCAGGACAACAATCATCTATAATTTCAAACTGAATTTGTAGTCATACTTGAATGAAATTTCTTAAACTTGAATGGGAAGTTAATGAAGTGTATAAGTATATGTTTTAATACATAACTGGATATGTTGTATATTTCTAGATTAATTAGCAATATAAAGAGAAAAATCTGTGGGCTTTTCTTTCTCAATGTACTTTTAATTTTTCAAGTTAATCATGAAATTAGTTTAAATTTGGCTTGTATGTTGAGGAGCATAAATTAAATATACTTCAATATTTACGAGGCAAATTTAAACAAATTCAATATTAAAAACTTACAGCATAATTTAAAAGATATTTTTCAAGTAAAATGAAATTATATACAGCATTACTGATCCTTTTTATAGTATATTTATGTATGCAAGCAAACCTATGAATGTAAGATGTATATATGTATGTATTTTGTATGTGTGTATGTAATGAAATCACTTTTTTTTATGAAATTGATTGTTCACTGTACTTTAGATTAAGACTTTTGAACCCTCCATGCAAATAAATTCTGGCTCTATCACTGGTATCGGTAAAATAAGAAACCATTTTAAAGAATTTATTTGTCAGCTAAGAATAGCCTACCTCAGTTTTACTCTAGTTCATGGATGTGCTTTAGACTTTTAAACTAATTAGCATTTAAAGTTCCTTTTACTCTATTATTTAATAGAAGCATTGAGTATTAATGATTCATTTATCAAGGAGTCATTAATCCTCTTATGTCTATTGAAAAAGTAGATAGCAATTATATTTATACATGTAATACAAGCTCTGTTAGTAATACTTCATCTATAAAAAAATTATTAAACTTGAATTTAGATGTATAAATAGGGGGTAAATAATAAAGCATAAAGTTTTTGTGCAATTTATCTAATCAAGAATTGGAGATGAAATAATTTTAATGAAATTTTTGTGTTAATACTGCAATTTTTTTTATTAAAATTTATATCTGTATTTTCTTTGTTTTAGATTCAGTAGAAAGAATGAAGAGAACTTATGAAATTTTGTGGATATAATAATCAATTTTGTACTTTTTTAAATATTATTATTATTATTGCAATAAAAAAATGTATTCAATTTTTGTTTTCTTAATAAAAAAAAACACCATTTTTTATTTGAATTTTTATATTATCTGATAGCAAATAAAAATAGCAAAATAATGCCATATAGTTATTTTGATGTAAAAGCAGTAAGCTTTTAAACAATACACAGAATATTCTCAGAAATATTTCAATTTATAGAAAAGTGCAATGTTTAAAGATCAATTAAAAGGGTAAATTTCATAATTGATATTCAATCTCTGTACAAATAGTGTCAATATTAGATAAACATAATTAATCAAAGAAATTAGAATACTAAAGAATACACATTTGTGAATTAATTATAAACTGATAAATTTGTATTAAATATATTCTATATAAGCTAACTATATAAAGTATATTAGAGATTTAACACAGAGCTACATAAAAGTATTCTAGAAAAGCAATTATGATTGGTTTTGTTTTTGATAGCTTAATTTATAAAATAAAAAAAAAAGGTATAAAAGCACCCCCACGCCAAAATTTTTTTTTCAAATAATTAAGAAAAAGTCGCCAAAAGAGCGATAAACATAACTATCAGGTAACCATGCTTTAGTTCCGATGGTTCGGGGGCGCCACTTTCTAAGCGAGTCCCATGTTACAGAAGCGTAACGCTATTGCCGAAGGGAGTTGATTGTGTGAGTGCTTTAATCTATGAATCCCACTTGATGAATACTACGCATGAGCTGGAAAGCCACAAGCGTGCTTTTTATATTTAATATGAATTCTTTTAATCGCTAATAATCTGAACAAAACAGTAATTAAACACTGAATCTGTAATAAAAAAGTGGTAAAAATGAAGCTTTTTAAACAGTATTACAGGGTCAATAAATTCGGCTGTTAATAAGTTATGCTAAAATAAAATCTCGCGTTAAACAACAAAATGATTAAAATACAACTTTTCTCTCATTGTCCAGATAAGTAGAGAGCATTCTAATCTATAAAAACACCTAGACTGTTTAAAGGAGTGATCATCTTCTCAACATTTTAAATCTTTAGTATCAGCCACATGTTACGTTTTGGAAACGAACTTCAAGAAATATCTACAGATTTTAAGTAGTATTAAAATAATTGTTAAATAGTTAACTACAAAAGTGTGCTCTACTTCGATAAGGAAATATCCCATCCTGTTTGTTTTTTTACCTCCTATGTCAATGAATAGCTTCTCATTATTATTAGGTCCCTCCCACCTGTGTTTGGCATAAATTAACTGTTTAAAAAATTTACTAAAATTTATTAGTTTCGATTACTGATATTATTTACTCTTTTTGGCAATAATTAGCTGTTTAAGAAATGTTGGTCTTGCTTTGCTATGATTTCTTAGTTTCGATTACTGACATTATTTACTCTTTAAGGCAACTTATGTTGGTCCTCTTCGCAGCTATCAAAATGCCAGACAATGTGTTCCAATGTATAGGTAAAAAAAGATATCTGTAAAAGATTTTTTGGTTTGGTTTGGAGCGCTACGGTCTACTTTTTGCAACACGAGGACTAATGAGACCGGGACCTACTGCTTAAAGCCGATTCCGAACGGCTACGAACATCCATGCCAATGTGGGAACCCACAAACTCCGGTTCCGAAGGCTAGCACATCTGTAAAAGATATCTGTCACTTTAGAGTGAAAAAAATATAAATAAAAAGATAATGAAATCTAAATAATAAACAATATGTTCAAAATTAAATAATTTAAGAATTAAATAACTATTTATTTTAAGTATTAAATAAGATAACAGTAAGATAACAAAACATGGCAATAAATTAAATATACGTTGACAGAAAAACATAAGCTGAACACAAAATAAATAAAATTTTTGTGAATATTTTGAAACAAAAATGATAGAAAAGAGTTCATTTATTAGAAAAAAGCGTGAAAATGCTAATAACAACATGTCACAATTTTTTTTTTTTTTAATAACCAGCAGCAGCGAACAGAAAGTAATAAAACTCTTTCAATATTTAAATTAAAAATACTTGAAAAATAAAAAGATCTGCTGTTAGAAAACCATATAAATTATACACACAATAAAGCAATAATAAAGTAATTAGTTTTTTACCATTAATTCTTATTTTTAAAATCATTTCTTGTTTTTTAAAGCAGTTTTAATATTTTTAAAATACATATTTCTTTTTTTTTTTAATTTTTATGATTTTGACTATATTAATTTATTATCTTCAGGTATTTTGTACGGATGTCCCTAACCACAAGAATATTTTATATTTTCTATCCCTAAACTCTCTACTCTTTAGTTGTTTTGTGCCATGAACTTATGAATCCACCTTTCTATATCTTTATTCTCCTATTTGTTTATTTTTTCTCTCGTTGTCATTTTTGAACTTACTGATAAAAAACCCTGGATTGAAGGGCTTGGGCCATATGGTCCAGTTGCTCCATCACCTTTAAAGCCTTTAAACCTTCAGTAGTAGGTTGTTCGGGGCGTCTTAGCTTGTGCCGCATCCTCTGTCATGAGAGCACATAGATTCAATCAAGGTGTGGGCAGAGTATGAAGTTTACAATTAAATGAGAGCGAAACAATTTAAGATCTTTTTGAAAAATCGTATTTTAAGTTTCAACATTTTATTAAAAATACAGTTCTGAGAAAAACGCATTTAAAGTTTATGAAAGCAACTTTAAATATTAAAAAAAATATAATACATGTTTTAAATTCAATACACTTTCTTGCTTCAAAACTTTCTAATTCCCAAGTTGCTAATTATTAAAAATACTTGAAAAATGTTTAAACTAATCTTGATGAAAATTTAAAAAGTTTAGGCAAAAAAATCTTGCCGAGATCCATTTTCAAAAAGCACTTTGTCCAACATTTGAAAGTTTGCATATATCCCATTTTGAATTCTAATTTTCCAAAGTGACGTTTTCAATAAAAATGCCTGTAGTTTCTCAGTGGCATTTATAATTGATGTATCAGGCCCTTGAATTGAAAGAAGATCGTTCATGTGGTTAAAAATGTCTGCCAGGTAATCCTATTTACGTATAAAATCTTTTTTCTTGAAATATTCGAAGAGTGAGTTACCTTTCTCTTCTAAAATAATTGATACTAGGATTGCTATTTATATTTTTGGCCTTGGCAACAGTAAGTGTTGCTAAGCGACCGCAGACGATTTTAATCGAAAGTTTGATTTTTTTAAACATAAATTCAGCAGGCGATTTATCATTATAGCTTTATTTGTGTTGTTGACAGTAAATTGAAATGTTTTTCCTTTCAAAAAATGGAATTGAATCGTAAACATTTTCGTGCCATTATTTTTCATAACTTTCGACGTGGATTGTCAAGACAAGAGTGTTTCGATGAACTTAATTCTTTACACAGTGATAAACCGCCATCCTACAGCACTGTAAAAATTGGTAAAACAAATTTAATCGTGGTCGATGTTCGATCCAGGACGAATCCCTTGCAGGTCGTCCAAAATCCGCTGTTGTTCCAGAAAAGATCGATGCTGTGAGTGAACTGATAAAGCAAGATCGTCATGTGACATGCTGTGAGACAGAGGCGTCTTTGGAAATTAGTATGACTAGCATCAATAAATTATTGCACGAACATTTGAGCGTATAAAAAATTTGTTCGCGTTGGATCCCGCATAATCTGACAAACGCTCAAAAAAAGGCTCCTGTCGATTGGTGCAAGGAAATTGTAATAAAACGCCTCGAGCGTCCCTGGCTGCACTTTCTGAAGTCTGCACGCCTCGTTCTATACCTGCCCGCCTATTTTTACTGGAGCAGGTATCTTGGGTTCACTTAAAGCCTATGTGGCCGACAATTATTCACAGCAGCGACCAAACTCTGGATTAAACTTTTATTATTAAGATGATTAAAAAAAAAACATAAGTACACTTGAATTCATACTCGAACAGGACTCAAATAAGACCGAGGACAAAAATAAACAGTGCCGAGCGGACAAACACCTCCCTCGGTCTTTACTACCTTCCGAAGAAAAAAAATGTCCGTTCCCCGTCATTCCGACCTGGTATCTCCTTTTCGTGAAGGCCGGGGGGAATCCCCCCTCGGTCAAGTTTTCGCCTCCACGGGAAAAATGTCCTTTTCTGCAGCTGGCGGGCGCGGGGGTGGTATCCATCGCCCCCCTCCTGTTGAACCTTGCCAACCCTACCTCGGGGTGTCAGTCTTCGGCCGCCGAAAAATCCAGGGGCCATGTAAAACCAACTCGAGTCTTGAGTCTAGTATTACAATATATATATATGTTTGTATATATTTGTATACATATATGCATATATATATGTATATATACATATATATATATATATATATACATATATACATATATATATATATATATATATATATATATACATATATATATATATATATATATATATATATATATATACATATATATATATACATATATATATATATATATATATATATATATTATATATATATATATATATATATATATATATATATATATATATATATATATATATATATATATATATATATATATATATATATATATATATATATACATATACATATACATATATATATATACATATATATATATATATATATATATATATATATATATATATATATATATATATATATATATATATATATATATATATATATATATATATATATATATATATATAATATATATATATATGAGTCTAGTATTACACGCCCCTTCTACACGATTGAATTTGCCTGTCAAACAGGCTACATCAATCCCCATTTTAACGACGACTCAAGAAGCACAAACCTCCTCATTCCCCTTTTTCCCCGTAGTTGTGAGGTGCAAGGGAAACAAGACTATAAAAAAAAATACCTTCAATTTTCACTATTTACAGACAAAAAAAAACTAATCTATGCCATAAAAATTCACTCAAATAAGACCGAGGACAAAAATAAACTGTGCCGAGCGGACAAACACCTCTCTCGGTCTCAACTTCTTTCCGAAGAATAATCCGTTTCCCGTCGTTCCCGGTGAACTGGCTGGTTATATTAACCAATTCAACGACGAGTTTGATCCCCAGTGGGAATATTTTCCCATCATTAAAGACTCCTGAACTTCATCGACGAATTACTCAACGACCGGTATGACCATCATGAGGTAAGAGAATCTCTTAATTCTGTTTTTAGTGCTGTAAGGTGTAATTCTCATAACATTTATGACTATTTAGATAATATGTATTTTAAAATGTTTTTTAATGCTTTACGTGTATTTATTAATGATCATTTAAGTTTATATCAAATTGAAATGGTTTGTGGTGACGACGATGCCATTAGAATTATTGAAAAACCTAAAAACCCTAAAAGGAAAAGAAAAAATTCTAACGATAATGTAAATGATAAAGAAAATAGTGTAATTAATAGGTCCAGTACCCCTTTACCAACTAGCAATAGATTCGAAGTTTTAAATAATGAAGAAATTATTGTAACTAATGATGAAAATGTAAATAAAAATAAAAGTTTAAATAGCAACAAAAATGAAAAACCTAAAGAATCTCTAAAAGCTAAATTCCCCTATCAATTATTCGTACAAATCCCCAAAAATAGTAAAGTATTATTGCAAAATATTCATTCCTTATCAAACGAAATTCAAACTAAATTAACTAAAAATAAAATTTAAATTAATACTAACTGTTTAGAATCTTTTAGAAAAATACAAAAGTTCCTAAATGATAGCAAAATCCCTGCCAGGTCCCTAGATCTCAAATCTGAAAAACCTAAAAAATTTATTATCCGAGGACTCCCGGTAGATACTGACCTAGAAGATATCAAAGCAGCTCTAAATAATATTAATATAGAACCCCTAAAAATTGCTTACCTAACTAATAGAAAAACAAAAAAACCAATGCCTCTCTTCTTAATAACTTTAATTCCTAACTCAGCCATAGATAACTTAAATAAAATTAAAACCATAAATTATTTAACTGTAACTTTCGAAAAATATAATAATGTAGGTGTTCCTCAATGTTATAGGTGCCAAGAATTTGGT
Source organism: Pardosa pseudoannulata (assembly GCA_032207245.1). Classification (NCBI taxonomy): domain Eukaryota; kingdom Metazoa; phylum Arthropoda; class Arachnida; order Araneae; family Lycosidae; genus Pardosa; species Pardosa pseudoannulata. The sequence goes on along the minus strand of CM063497.1, from coordinate 98,417,012 downwards.
CATTCTTCCCTAACTTGTAACCTCACCCCCAAATGTCTCAAATGCGGGCAAAATCATTTAGCCAAAGACTGTAAAATAGATCCTGCTAACTTTAAATGTGCAAACTGTGGTGGAAACCACACAGCTAACTATAAAGGTTGTAGGGCCCACCCTTCAAACAAAAACAAAACTGAAAAGCCTAAACGTCCCCAAACTTTTATTCCTGCTCCTATTCCAGTCACTAATGCCTGGACTCAAAGAGCAAACAAAATAGTTACTAGTGCCCCCTCCCCAAGAATTGCTGTCCCAACCTCTGAGTTAATTAAATCCCCAACTAAAACTAAAAGTTTCAGTGAAGTAGTTAGTAGTAATAACGATAAAACTAAAAATAACAAACCTCAAAGCAAAGTAGCCTCTAATAGTAATAGTAATAATAAATCTAATGAAAATAAAACTAATAAAATTAAAAGCAATAGTCAAGAAGGTATAGGAGAATTGTTTAAATTAATAGTTGATTTTATGAAAGACTATAACATTAAAGACATAATAAACTTAATTAAAAACGTATCTAAAATTATGAAAGAGCAAAATGATACAATTCAAAAACTTCTGATGGCTTTCGAAGTCATCGCCGATTATTTCAATAACCCCCATAATGGTTAAATATCAATGTGTCTCTACCCTCAATATTTTATTTTGGAATGCAAACGGCCTCCGTAATAAAATTACCGAACTTAGGAATTATTTAGAAGACTCTGATATAGATATTGTATTAACTCAGGAAACTAAATTAAAACCGGATATTAGGTATAACATTGCTAATTATATACTTTACCGTAAGGATCGTGCTACTGTTGGCAGACAAGCCCAGGGTGGTCTTGCCATTTATATTAAAAGTTCTATCAATCACTATGCTGTATCTGACCTTGTTTCGGACGTACTTGAGTCAACTCTGTTATGGTTTTGCCTGACAGCAATAACAAAATTCTAATAACTAATGCTTATTTTAAAATTGGTAGAGGTTTCCCTAAAGATGATATTCTTAAAATTCTTAATTACTCTAACTACTCTGTTATGGCTGGTGACTTTAATGACCGTAACAAAGCCTGGAACTGTTATAGTACTAACAATTATGGCCGAGAGCTTCTAAATTTAGTCACCGATAATACTGATGTTAACCTTCTTCACCCCCCCCACCCCCACTCATTTTTCTTCAGGACGACCCTCCACTATTGACCTTGCTCTCTTCAAAAACGTCCCCTTTAAATGTAATGTTGAAACTCTGGATATTTTTGACTCAGATCATTTGCCAGTTCTTCTGACAATCGATCTGCAGTTGACTACCCAAGTTTCTGAGCCCACCACTTATACTGATTGGCGTCAGTTCCAGGAAACTCTTGCCTCTGCTAAATTATTTTTTCCTAGTATTAGATCTACTAATTGTATAGAAAGTGCTGTAATTAACTTAACTGAAACTATTAATGCAGCTAAGAAAAGTTCTTCCCATATAATTAAAAAACCTAAAGTTCATAAATTACCTACCCATATTAAGAATTTAATTCATAATAGAAATGCAGCACGTAAACTTTATCAATATCTTCGTACCCCTTCATCCAGGCAAGAGTACTTTGTTCTCAAGCGGACTGTCAGAGAAAAGATTCAAATTTATAGACAGAAACAATGGTCAGATTTCATAAGTAACCTTACTACCGAGGACAATTCTTTATGGAAATTTCAGAAGCGTCTGAGGGGTAATGGTTATAACAGCATACCTCCCATCCATGGAATTAAATGGTGTAGCATTCGATCCGGCTGGTAAAGCAGAAGCGATCGCGGAAGTTTATGAAACTCAATTTGCGCCTAATGAGGATCTAGAAGACGAGGATCACGACCGCCAGGTTATTAGTACAGTAAATAATTTTCTTAGTAACCCTCCAAGTAATGATTTAACTCCGGCTACTATCGCAGAAGTTGCTTTAATTATTAAAAATCTTAAAAATAATAAATCTCCTGGAATAGATGAAATCTCAAATAGATGTATTAAAAACCTACCTCCTAATATATTAATTTATTTAACGGCAATAATTAACTATACGATGAAATCTAAATATTTTCCAAATGCCTGGAAAACTGCAATAGTTTGTCCTATACCCAAACCTAAAGCTAATCTAACTTTTCCTGCTAGTTATCGCCCAATTAGTCTATTGAGTTGCCTCAGTAAAATTGCCGAGCGAGTGATATATAACCACCTCCAATTCTTCCTGCAGGGAAATAATGTGCTAATTCCGGAGCAATTTGGTTTTCGTAACCAGCACAACACATCTCATCAGTTGCTTCGTGTTGTGGAACTCGCTAGCGAGGGATTACAATCACGTAAGCCTAACTGGTGCACTCTTCTTAGACATCGCAAAGGCTTTCGACCGCATCTCGCATGTAGGCCTCATTTACAAACTAATCCAGCTCAAAATGCCTGATGCTTTAATACATTTCTTACACAATTACCTTTGCGATCGTCATTTCACCATCCGCATACAAAACACTTTCTCCACTTTAAAATCAATAACAGCAGGTGTTCAACAAGGCTCCATCTTAGGTCCCACCCTGTTTAATATTTATATTAATGATATTCCTAGAAATGATTATACTTCTCTAGCCTTGTATGTGGATGACACGGCTATAATTGCTTCAGCCCCACACATAAACTCTGTTGCTAGTTACATTCATTCACACCTGGACACTCTGGAAGATTGGTTTACTAAATGGAAAATTAAAGTCAACCCCTCTAAATGTAATGCTATATATTTTACTCGTACTTACAAAACTCCCCCTAGATTATATCTACTCGACGAGGCAATTAACTGGGAAAACTCTGTAAAATATTTAGGTGTAATATTAGACAAAAAACTAACCTGGCGTCCTCACATAACGGAAGTCAAAAATAAAATGATAGGAAAATTAGAAAATTTAAAAATGCTTCTTAATAGTAAACACTTAAGTAATAAAAATAAAATTCTTTTATATAAAACAATAGTTCTTCCTACCGCTCTTTACGCAGCTCCGGTCTGGTCGTTTGCCGCGAAGTCTAATATGAATTTAATTGAAAAAGTACAAAATAAATTTATGAGGCTTGTTAGAGGCGCACATCGATATTTATCCAATGAAGTAATAAGACGTGATTTCAATATGTTAACGTAAAAAAAGTCTTGTATTAAATCATCCCAAAATTTTTACAATAGCCTCAATAGTATTCCAAATGAAATAATAGCCGAACTTCCGGATTACGACCACAATAGCCCTTCTAAGATACGCAGGCCTCGCGCCGCTCTGATTTCCTGACAATAGATATTCTACCTTAATCTTTTCCTCTCGGTGCTTATTACTTCATCCCCTTCCCTTTTATGTTGTAACGTAAATGTGATGTGATGTGGTGAAAAAAAATATAAAAAAAATATAAAAAAATAAAAATAAAAATAAAAATTATAAAATAATAAAAATAAATAAAAATATTTATGTGTATTTTTTATTATGGAGCAGAAATTGTACCTAACTGTGTTTGATGTTTTTATTTAAATCGTAAGACTCCATCTAGTGTAAAACCTAAAAGTGCCTACTAATTATTCATTTTCTTTCAGGGTATTAATACTTTTGTTGAGTATTTTTTTCAGGTTCAAGACCACAACCACCAGCCCTTACGATTTCTCTTACCCACCTTTTAATGACCGGCATCTAAATTACTCCTTCCTAAATTTAAAATTATATTTTTTCTTAACAGAGCTCACCTCGCTTACTGTCTACCTTTAGATCGGGGATAAAGCCTTCTGGGTAAGGAGCCCCATAACCGCCCGTAATTATCGGGGAGGCGCCCATCGTTCCGACTGGGCATCTCCGTTTCACTCCTTTTCGTGAGGGCCGGGGGGAATCCCCCCCTCGGTCAAGTTTTCTCCTCCACGGGAAAAAATGTCCTTTTCTGCAGCTGGCGAGCGCGGGGGTGGCATCCATCGCCCCCCTCCTGTTGAACCTTGCCAACCCTACCTCGGGGTGTCAGTCTTCGGCCGCCGAAAAAACCAGGGGCCATGTAAAACCAACTCGAGTCTTGAGTCTAGTATTACAATGTATATATATATATATATATATATATATATATATATATATATATATATATATATATATATATATATATATATATATATATATATACATATATATACTTATACATATACATATACATATATATAT
>CM063497.1:98335297-98407797 GCA_032207245.1 Pardosa pseudoannulata | reverse complement strand
GCTAACTTTCACTCTACCTACAGGTTATCAGTAAAATTAATTATTTAAACTTTTGTTCAAAGTACAACTGTACAAATTCTACTGTATGTAGTTGTTCAAGAAATAATTCCTGTTATATTAAAGTAAATAAAAATTTTGTTTAGAGTACAAATCCTTTATTAATTTATAAATCAAATTTTTTTATGCAATATCAAATTTCTATACAGTGTAAAGTGAATTTTTTGAATAATTATTTTTTTTTCTAAACTATATCGAGGGTAACTGAGGTAAAAGTTATTTTCTTCAGAAATAATTATCAACGTTATAGGAAATAATATTTTTTAAGATAAAATTCTCAGACTATTAAAAGAATTTATGAAATACTTAATTTTAAAATGATTATTTAAAAGTTTACATTCAAGGTTTGGGTGCCCTTGGATCTAACACCCTGGGCAAAGTTCCTATTTTTATTTGTATTTCATTCAAAAATGAAATTCAATTAAGTATAAGTGATTGTTTTTTAATGACATTTTTTTTGTTTCAAGCAGAATAAAAATGTTTAAAATGTTTCAATATTATCAAAATTCTTTTGTTTCATGAAAAACAATATTCCATTGAACACAATAATAATATTTATTGGAAGTTGTTAAGAAGTATATATAAATACTTTTTTTTATTCCAACTGAAGAATAATTTTACTGTTCTCAATACATTTCTTAAAAATAATTATTTTGAACATCTTCATTTTAAAATCAGATGGTATTAAAATAAATCGTTTAAACTAATTTCCAAACGTTGATATATTTGAATCAGTAATACTTATAATAATTACATAAACTCTCCAAATATTTTGCACTTGCAACACGTGTCAATCAAACGGATAAACAAATTTCTTTCTTTATATACTTCAATACTATTGTAAACATTGGGAAAGAACAGTTGTATACCAGAGGGAGTGCACCAGAGCAGTTACAGCCAATGATAAGCTGTGTGTGGTGTCAACCATATTGACAACCAACGTGTACCACCCGTATTGAGATCATCTGTTCATTTCAACCTCGCAAGTTCTATTGATAGGCGTGCGACCAAATTTCTAGACCAGTTACACCCAGTGGTGTGCTGTGTGTGATTTGAAAATAAGTGCCACCACGTGTACCTCCGGTATAGAGATTGCCTGTATTTTAATTTAGACAAGTGCTGTTGATAATAGTGTGACGAATTTCTTCGTTGTAACGGCGTCGACATGTCTCTGTCAAGTAATACGGTTGGGGATTCGAATGCTCAAAATCATGTAATAAGTATAGAAGAGTTCACTGAAGAAGTACTAAAATACTTTAAAAATGGCTTACAAGATTCTCTTCACCGCAAGGACAAAGACCAGTCTGATTTGGTTTACAAAGCATGGAAACACTTCGATATTCTTCTGAAAAATGAAAGGTTCCAAGATGTCTACATTGAAGTGTTATTCAGTGTTTTTGAGAATTTTCCCGTTCACTTCGCCGAATTTGATTCGCAATGTTCTCGAAGAATACTTATTAAACAAGATGGACGAATATACTACATGAGAAATGTACTAGTTTCATGACTTGCCTTTAAGTGAATCTCCTTTAAATTACATTGACTATTACTTGGATACTTTCGACGAATACAAGGTGATAACTGCAGAGTATTTTTGTTCTCCTTCGATGATCTTGGACTTTAGCATCATGAAGAGGTGGTTACGCTACGGTGGACGCTTCTTAAATTATCCTCTCGAGACCGAGTTCTACATAAAAAATATTTTTGGCTTGTTTAACGTAAGTACACGATTATTACTCTATGTATAGACAAATATTTATATTAGGTAAAAATCATTGCTTTAACTGCTACTGTAATCCCCAAAAAATCGCTGCTATAAAACACCAAAACATAACATTTTACATTTATAAATATACCTTTTCCTTAAATTGGAATACTTAATAAGGAAAATGTATTTTCATTACTTAAAATCTTTTTCCCAACCTCTAAATGTTTTAAAGCAGTGTCCTAGACTTAAAATACTTTCGATACTTTTCCCGAAGCTTTCTGTCCTATAGATGTAAACTTTCTGTTTATTCAACACGTTTTCCAGCTGTCGCCGACAAATTGCTCAGCGTTTTTCCTGATCTTAACACTTAAATTCGCTCAGTAGGTTTCTTCTGACTTGGAAAAATTCTTTCAGTCTTCGCTCTTGGGTGCACATCTGTTCGAGCAGAATGATTTTTGTGTCTTCTATTGACTGGATTTGACTAGTAAAGATGTCCGTTTTAGCAGCTCTGAAATAAAGTTTCTAATTAGACTATTCAACACGTTTTCCAGCTGTCGTCGACAAATGGCTTAGCGTTGTTAAAAATCTTAACACTTAAATTCGCTCAGTAGTTTTCTTGTCCCTTTGGAAAATTCTTTCTGTCTTCGGTCTTGGGTGCACCTCTGTTCGAGGAGATGGATTTTTGTGTCTTTCTATTGTCTGTCTTCGAGTAGTAAAGATGTCCTTTTTAGCATCTGTAAAATAAAGTTTTAATGACACATGAGCCATTCTCTTCAATGTGGGCCGTCACCATCGTTATTACTGCTAGCTGCTTAGGCTTCGTCTTGCCGAGTAGCCCAGGAAAACTAAAAAAAATAGGGACTTCATAGTTATTGTGACTAGAGGAAATATTTTTACGCATACGATATTAATATATATATATATTATATATATATATACTATATATGTATATATATATATATATATATAGATAATATATATATATGTAAGTTTATATATATATATATATATATATATATATTATTATATATATATATTATATATATATGTATATATATATATATATATATATATATATATATATATATATATATATATATGTATATATATATATATATATATATATATATATATATATATATATATATATATATATATATATATATATATATATATATATGTATATATATATATGTATATATATATATATATGTATATATATGTATATATATATATATATATATATATATATATGTATATATATATATATATATATATATATTATATATATATATATATATATATATATATATATATATATATATATATATAACGTATATGTATATAAATATATTATATATATATACATATATATATATATATATATAAATATTTAGATATATATATATATATTTGATGTATATATATATAAATTATATTATATATATATATATATATAATATCATATATATTGAAAATATGCTTTAACGTATGTGTCTCTTGTTCCAAATTACATACTTATTTTGTTTAAATGTTTAGAAATATTATTTTGATGTTTGAAAAAAATTATTACTCAATAAATCATATTTTTGAAAAAACTAATTTTCTCTTGTTATTCATTTTTCTTGAACGGAATTTCCAATAATTCTAGTAGTTTATTTATTTATTTATTTTTTTTTTTCATATTTCAGTGTGAAACTGTTGCCTCTAGTTTATGAAGATATCCAGTGGGATGCATCCAGAATGTTTACTTACAAAACATACCGGGAACAAAGACGATTGTACCTCGTCCTATTGTTCGTGTACGTCATCCTTCAATCGAAAAAGCCCGAGTACTTTCCAAATTGGCAGAGCTGCATCAGTAGTTTAAAGCTTGTGTTTAAAGCATCAACAGAACCATTCATTGCAGGACAAGAAATTGACAGGTAAATTAGTTTGAATTGAAATCGTAGATGGATTTAGATTTTTGAGTGTTCCAGTGAAATATTAATCTAGTTAAATTAAGAAAATGAACAATCGCTACGCTACTTTCGTGATTTAGTTAATTTCTTATGTAGTTGTGGAAAAGAATTTTTTGCTTATGCTTATTATTGTTTGGTTTGGAGTACTACGGTCTACTGTTTTGCACACGATACCGAGCCCTATTGTTTAAAGCGGTTCCGAACGGCTACGGTCATCTAAGGCAGTAGTGGGATTCGAATCTCCGAACTCTAAAACCGAAGAGCAGCGGTCTACCATTCAGACATCGTTATTTACAATCCCATTCAGTCTCAAAAATTAGATGTTTGGAAAGATTTGATGTAAACTAAGTTAATATTTTTTTTAAATATGGTATTTTTTGTAAATGTTTTCTTGGTGAAAAAATGTCGAATCGAACATTTCGAAACAGAGTCATTTATATGAACAGTAAGTAAAACTAAAACGTTTGATTTGGAGCAAAGTTCCATAAAAATTCATTTATTTTTCATTGTTTGATTTAAATCTATATCAAACTCGAGCTTCTATATTTTAGTAATCAATATTTTATTACCTTTCTCTTATGTAGTCCAAAATCAAACTGAAAAATACCTCAAATTATATATTTTAAAATTAATGCATTTACGTATTTCATAAAGTGATTTTAAAACATTTCAAAATGCTTATATAAAATTTATGAGATTATAAAGATTTTCCTTATATCGTTCTAGATTCCTACGGATGACTGTTGTAGATGAACAAGACGAAAGAGTGAGTGAGGATTTATGCAAGACGTTCAAAGAAGAATTTCAAAATTTCAAAGAACATTCCGGCCCCAGGACCTTGAAGCAGCTCAGCAGATGTGCAGTGAGAGATGCTCTTATCAGGTCCGGAACTCTTCCGCACGGAGTTTTACCTGGACATTCCGATGCCGCTGAAACACTACCTTCTGTTACAAGAAAAATCGGATGAATTCTACCCGGAATACGTCGATGCACTACGTAGTCGGGAAAGATCGGCGTCCCATTAGAGCTGGGCGAAAAGGTCTAGAACAAATGCCTGAAGAGTACTTCTGTTAGACAGTTGCATACTGGCTTTCACTTAAATAATGTTTACGCGTCTACTGTACAAATTACTTTTCCATATAATTTCTTCTCGATAGACTTGTATACGTGAATGTTAACTTGTTTTGAACTCAACATCCCGTCCATAATTTTCTAATACATTTTCATAGCCTGTGCTGTGTAAGTACGTCTAGAATATAAACTTTGTTTGTATATTCGGAATAATCATCGAATGGATAATGTTTATTTGGAAAATTTCTGTCTTCTTTAGACCATCTTAACGACGACTCATTGCTTCTTGAGTATTGACATTGTGATTTACAATATCAGTATTGTTCTATCACCTAATAGTGGCATTGTGTGGTAGAAATTTTAATTGTCATATGTTAACACCTTTAAAATGGAAATGGTTTTTCATATAAAGTTGCTTGCATGGTTATAAAACATTTTGTTTTTCACAAAAGTTTTATTTATAGACAATATAATCTTTTTAAGCAATGTCTTTTGTTTTTATTTAATTTCATATTTTTTTATTAGGATACTTTTCTTCTGTAGTATTTTGCTATTACATTAATTAACTGTATTCATTTATTTTTAAGAAAAAAATAAAATTTCCTGATTTTGTACTTAATTGAATCTTTGTTTTGTGATTATTTTATAAACGTTTCTTTACGTAAAATCCAACTTTAAATCTGTGTATTTTTGCTAAGCGTAGAGTTTTAAAAATTTGTTTAAAATACAAAAATTTCAACACTAACTATTCATTGTTTCTTGTTAGGCTCTGTTAACATTAGAAATTAACTACTCTGGATAACTTCTGTCCAATACTTAAATTGTAGTTGTATTAAGATGAAACTCATAATTGTATTTCAATGATACTATTGAATATGGATACGTAAAATTCTAGATTAATCGAAAAGTCTTTATTCATGTTATTCAAATAGCTTCGCAAAGATTTTTTTTTAATACTTATCATACATGAATTCAAAATGGAACATTAACTGAATTTTATCATATTTCTACATCAAAGTCATTTTTGGTAATGCTTGTTCATTTAACCTTAAGAAATTTAAAGAAAAATTATTACACACGCGGTTAAAAATATCCATGATATAAATATCCAATAATATTAATATAAAACTTCATATGTTTCAAAAAAATTCTTATGCATTAAAATATTTCTGAAATCTAAATAATATTACTATGGAGAATTTTTTTCACTGCCTGAGATGCTAATTAATCCCAATGAGTGAATACACAAACCTCTATTACCAGGCAACATTATATAAAGCATTGGAAAAATCAATTTGAAATCGAAGATGATTCATCCTCAGATATCCTGGTATTCATTTCGATTTCATCATAAATTTTCGGAATTTATACAAACTGAATTCCATACAGATAAAATAATTAAGAAATAGTTACAAGTTGAATGTCTCTCCGACCAATTGTGAAATACTATCTATCTACTGATATACAATTCTGCAGTTAGATTTGGATCTTGAATTGAAATTTATAGTACACATTAAAATTAGCTAAGGTAAAGCATTCTTGTGCTTACAGTAGTCGGAAAGTTTCAAGAAGACGAATATTAGAAATCTTTGTCAGAGATCGAGATATTTTAAGTCCAAAATTACAAGAAATATATTTCTTTAAGAATAGAGAGTTTCGAACTCTCCAAGAGTAAAAGTGTAGCTTATTATCTAATTCTTACTTAGGATTTTTTTTTATTAATAGTTTGTAAAAAGGGTAAACCTTAAAATATGTCTATTTGCTTCAGTGTGTTTTTCATTAAAGATGTACTCAGATTAGAGGAAGTTTTGGAGTGAAGGATTACTTTGTTTCTCCGTGCTTCATTACATTTCAGATTAGTATGGTATACACAAAATAAACAAATAAAAAGATTTAGGTGCCAGAGGATCTTAATGAATATGTATAATATGGTTAGATCAGTAACCTGATCTAATTGTGTGAATGTGAACTTTCTATTCTTTCCTATACCTCTCTATGTTTCGTTGAAGTATGTTCCAAGGCTTTTGGAATTTGAAGTAAGAAGAAATAGTGAGTCAGTGCACAGAAGTGAAGGGGGATCTTTCCTTAATAGAAGGATTAGAGTTCCAACTGCAGATGATGGGATTAACGAATAGAGCTGTCGAGAGTAACGGTAAAGAAAATATTACAAATGATATACCTAAAGAACAATCTTTTCTTTGAGAGAGAATAGCCACATACAAAACTTGAATTCAAAGAGTATTAACTTCGAATATTAGATAAGGGGGGGGAGGAGGGTTCAGGATATATTAAAATTTTCAACATTCTGGCATCTGTTTGATTTTGAACATTTTGTATATAAACATATAAATAAAATATTTTTTAGTATAATTAAAACCTTGAAAAGAGCAGATTAATCAGACAAGAATTCAAAGTCGAATTTAAAAATGCGGTAGTTTCTGAAAGTGTAACTACGATCTTTTTTTTTTTTCTTTGATTAAAAACCTTATAAATCATTTTGTACAATAAAAATATAATTGAAAATTCTATCTATATATATGTTTGTGCGTGTGTCTGGTGGTTTTACTCCAATGTAGTATACTACAGAAAAGTGTCGCATCGTGGTAAGAGAGGAGACAAAAAAATCTTATACTATCACAGGAAACCTTTATCTGAATTTTGCATGTTAAAATAGTTATTAGAATTTATGTTATAAACGTAATTAAAAAAAATAATGTGCATTATTTTATCGCATTTCTAAATTTTTCTTTTATGAAGTTAATCTATTCGTGTATTGAACGGCTCATATATTACCAGTGGTAAGAAAATATTTACTAGGCCTATAAATAAACCACATTCGTTAATTATCAGTTGCTTATAAAACATTTTTAAGGATATATCCCTGATCATTCAAGATGCTGAAATAAATTTTTGAACATGGTTCGAGAACTGATAGTTTCGAAACAAATTTGTTGATTTCTTTGCAAAGTCAGTGCGACAACAGTAAAAACAGTTTTACGGGCAAACAGATTTCCTCTGTGCTAGAGAGAGGAGTAGCGCTCCAGTGTAAGGTCAGTTAAAGTGTATGTTTCTGTGTTTAAGTCGTTTCACCAGATGGCATTGCCTCTCGAAGCTAGCATAGAAAATATAATTCGTTAAAGACATAACATTATGTATAATAGGCTCTAAAAATATAATTTTGGGACTTTTGTGGCAGACTGTCCGAACTTCTCTTGCGAAATAAACCTATAACCGTTCCCCCGGGATATTAGGTCTTATCTCTTTCCAACGCCGTGACACTTTTCCGTAGCACACTTTATGGAAGTAAGCCATACAAGCACACGAATATATATGTATAAATATATTGTATATATATGTAATGTATATATATGTAATATATATATATATATATATATATATATATATATATATATATATATATATATGTGTGTGTGTGTGTGTGTGTGTGTGTGTGTGTGTGTGTGTGTATTATATTTATATATGTATGTAATATATCAGAAATATTATACTCAAAGTATATATTAAAATTCTCCTCTTTCTCATTCTCATTCTTTTAAATCTATTTTCTCAGCCACAAAATATCTTACGGAGTGTCCTCGACTTAAAATTTTTTAACCCAATGTTTTGTCTGGCAATAGATGCATATTTTCTAACCACTCACCGCATTTTCTCGAGTTCGCCGAGAAATGACTCAGTTTTTCCCCTGATCTGAGTTATTGAGTAAGTTTGCTGTGTAAAATGCCAGGAAACATTCTTTCCGCCGCTCGCTGTGTGGTCCAATTCTGTAATCCACATGTGTTTTCATGGTTATTTCAACGTCTGCCTTTGCCTGTTAAACATGTCATCTCAGCAGTTGTTCAACAAAATTTAAGTTCCATGTGGTATAGTCTGTTCTCTTTAAGGAATGTTACGTCAGCAAGCTGCCATCTTGAATAATCTATCTCTCAAAGCTTCTCCAAGCCCGGGCAAGTAAATACATAAGGGCTTACCGGTAGATTAATTTTCGCCGTTTTACATGTATATTATATGTATAAATATACATATGTGTGTGAGTTTGTGTGTGAATATGTATATATGAACATATTTTTTTCAATTCTGTTTCTATTGTTCAAAATGTTTCATAATGCTTTTTATACGAAAAACTGAATCTGGTAACACTTTATGAGACTACCTCATGTTTATATTCGAGTTAAGCATGTATAATTGATCTCTGATTCAGATGTGCATATATATATATATATATATATATATATATATATATATTGTAGAGTATATTACTATTTAAGATATTAACTATTTTTGAATAGGTTTAGCTTTCTTCGCTTCCATACCATATTTCCTTGTTAATTAAAATTCTTAGATTTACGGTTTGATCTTAAAATTAGGATTTATGAAACGTAATATCACGATATATCTCCAAACTGATACTGATATCATTCATAAATCATGATAATACTTTAAAATATTAGAGTATATTGCTATTTTTGAATAGGTTTAGCTTTCTTCTTTTCCAAACCATATTTTCTTTGTTTATTAAAATTTTTAGATTTACGGTTTGATCTTAAAATTAGGATTTATGAAAGGTAAATACAACTTTTTATGAGTAGTTCATTTTGATATTTTAAAAGGAAAAATTATGTATATTGTTCAGAAGTAATTTGTTCAGATACTAAACAGAATATTTTATATAAATTTAAATCCATTACTGCTAATTTCCATTGCTTCTTTAAGCGAAAAGATATTTCTTCAAAATCGAAATGAAATTCATTTCAATGGTCAATAAATATTTTCAAATCCATACGGAAATTAAATTAGTAACTGTGCCAATGGATGTAACGTGAAATTTGAATAAAGAATTTCTTCTTCTGCTCAGCGTACGCGATATTACAGGTCACGCGACTTTATCGGTGTTTATGTATTATGATTTCTTAAAAGTGTTGCCATATTGCACTTGAACGAAATCAGAAAATGTGCATAATAAAAGGTAATTTTATTCCGTATTAATTAGCATTTGTTAACACACTATTTTCTATAACACAGCGACAAATATTCCCCTAGTGGTGACATTTGGAACTAATTCGTTTTTCGCGGAATCCTTCGTCCCCCGTCTTGTTTAATCTTCCTACAAAATGTGGCGTCATTCTAAATAGATCCCGCTACAGAACACTGTGAACACTGTCAGTTTAATTATAGCCACCCGGTATTATAATGAGATTTTTGGTGATATTGCATTGTACAAGAAAAGAATTTGTTTAATTACACAAAAAATTTTTTTTAAGTTTCACAATTTATACTTGAATATGTTAAATTACATACAAGATAAGCAACTGAAATATTAAAACAATTATTTTTAGTCACTCGATTAAAAAATATTAATATCACAATATATGTATATATATATATATATATATATATATATATATATATATATAATATATATATATATATATATATATATATATATATATATATATATATATATATATATATATAATATATATATATATATATATATATACATACATGCAAGCATATAATTATACTAATATACAGTAATAAAACTAAAGTGCCTAGAATGATAGCTCCATTAGTGGTTACACTTTGAAAAATGATAAAAACAATTTCCTCAAAGGACACACTGCAAAATTTCCTAAGAGTAAAATGAAAATAATTATGAGCGATTATTAAGCCATTGGGTGTGTTTATGATCTTTATGGTGTATGATATACTAGGTCCTACTCATAATGAGTATTACTAATTACTAAAATAAAACTGATCTAATAGTATTTTAACTTGACATTAAAATTATTGTAGAATAAAAATTATTATCTATTGGTGGGCGAGTTTTCAGAACAAAACTAAAATTTTAGAATTAGTGTATCAATAGTTATTTTTTAAAATTAGTGTCAGAGAAAACAAAATAAAACAACAATTTTTAGAAACAATGTATTACTGCTGGTTACTTTTAACGTTAGTCACATACATAAATAGCATGATGAAATACTGATACTGAATGGTAACATGCACAGAGTAAAAAATAAGCTAACAGTCAATGTCTGTGAAGCAAAGGGCCATAAAATAAATTGCGTAAATAAATATTTTAACTATAAATAAATTATTTTACTTTTCAGCTAATTTATGTATATGATCCAGGCAAATCAATAAGGATAATTTATTTTGTGTGATAAAAACTAATAACATTAGTAATGAAATTATTGATGAGCACCCTGACTATAAATTCGGGAAAAAGAACAATCTTAAGAAGCCTAGCGCTTTTATGCTTCTCAAAAATCATTTTATTTTCAAATTTTCTGTCTTTTGCAAATCCACTTATTATATGACTAGTTTCAAGCGCCGACAATAGATGGGGCCACGATAAAGTTTGCTACTGCTATGAAGTTAAATTTTTATTTTTCTCTCTTGTCTCTTAATTTTAAACTTTTATTTTTCGTATTGTAATTTTCCACTATATTCTGTAAAAAATTATTAAAATTGTATGAACAATAGATGTTTTTAATCCACAAAAATTTTTCTCTATTTTTTTTAAAGTTTTAAACTTTCTTCCTTAATTTTAAATTTTCTTTTATTTTCTTTATTTATTTATAGTGCTATCTAGGGCGCTAATGATTTTCTTTAAACTTTTTATATTAATTTCCTCTTTGAGGTAGGATTTCTTAACCTGTGGTTCATGGACCCCTTGGGAGTCCATGGGTCATATTTTGGGCATCAACTGACTGCTCCTAATTTTTAAGATGTTTTCATCAATATTTAAAAAAAAAAAAAAAAAAAAAGAAAAAAAAAAAAAAAAAAAAAAAAAAAAAAAAACTATTTTTGTCACGGGCAACCTGTATAAGCCGCCTGTCAGCTAGGTCCCAATAGTGACCTCTACAATAGGAGGAAAAAACATTCGCAAACCATATAGAATTTGAAATTTTTGGAAACACAAAGTAGCCTTTGAATTTTACTTCAGTTGGAAATAAAGTGACGTTAAAGTCAGTTCCTGAAAGTTCTTGCAATTTTTTAAAACAAAATATTTGTTTTACTTTTTCATTTGAATTCTTAATGTTTAATTTGATTATTTCATATTTTTTGTAGCCCAGTATGTAAAAAAAAAAAAGGAAGTATAATGAAAATTATGAAAAATATAGATTCTACTGCATGAAGGAATCGGACGGTGTTGGAAAGCTACAATGCTTTCTGTGTGGGAAAGTTTTGGAAAACACCAGTATGAAACTGGCGAAATTGATAGAGCATCTCAAATCTCTTCATGCTGAAAATGCATCTAAAGATCTAGAATTTTTTACAAAGAAGAAAGCCCAGTTTTCGAAATCTGGAACATTAACCAAACTTGGATTGGGCATTCCACAAAAACCTTTGGTGAGCCATCTTTCAGAGTTGCACATCGTATTGCCAAAAGTAAGAAACCGCATACTATTGGACAGACATTAATTAAGCCATGTGCACTGAAAATGGTTGAATTAGTTTGTGGACTGGAATAAAGAAAAAATCTTAGGGCTATTCCGTTGTCCAATAATGTGATAAATTCAAAAATATTTGAAATTTCTTGAAACAGATCATCGATGAATTGAAAGCATCGCCATTTCCCTTTTCTATGCAAGTGGTTGAAACTACAGGCATCTCGAATTGTAGTCATTTTCTTGTTTTTGTTCGTTACGTATCTGCTGATACTATCAAAGAAGAATTCTTATTTTTTGAGCCTCTTTACAAAATACAAAGGCACTTGATGTTTAAACGATTTTAAATGTTTTCTTTTCCAAACACAACTTTGACTCTAAACAAAAACTCCATTCTCTTTGTAAGGATGGAACACCTGCGACGTTTGGCAATAAATCTGGTTTTACTTATTTGGTAAAAAAAAAGAGGCTCCTAATGTTATTGTTACACATTGTTTTTTACATAACATGCACTAACTGCAAAAACTCTTCCAACCAGCTTAAAAGAAGTATTGTCAATAGTTATTAAAACTGTGAATTTTATTAGAAGTAGAGCTCTTAATCATCGTCTTTTTAAAACACTGTGTCTAGAAATGAATGCAGAACATGAGGTACTTCTGTACCACACGGAAGTGCGCAGGCTGTCACGAGTGCAGGTTTAGAAACGAATTTTCATGTTGAGGCCAGTAGAGTCACTTTTTTTAGAAGAGAAAGGTAACTCACTCTTCCAATAATTCAAGAAAAAGGATTTTATACGTAAATAGGCTTACCTTAGGACATTTTTAACCACATGAACGATATAAGTCTTTCAATTCAAGGGCCTGATACAACAATTAAAAATGCCACTGAGAAACAATAGAATTTTTTTATTAAAAATGTCACATTGGAAAATTGGAATTCAAAAAGGGATATATGCAAACTTTCAAATGTTGGACGAAGTTCTTTTTGAAAATGAATCTCGGCAAGATATTTTGGCCTAAACTTTTTAAATTTTCCACAAGATTAGTTTAAACATTTTTCTAGTATTTTTAATAATTAGCAACTTGTGAATTAGAAAGTTTTGAAGCAAAAAAGTGTAGGAAATTTAAAACATGTATTTTATTTTTTTAATAGTTAAAGATGCTTTCATAAACTTCAAATGCGTTTTTCTCAGAACGGTATTTTTAATAAAATGTTGAAACTTAAAATGTGATTTCTCAAAAAGAACTTAAAATATTTTGTCAAAAATTATTATGATTGTTTTTGATAGTATTTACTAGTAAATGAACTAAGAGCTTTAAATTTGGATAATTTTAATGATGTTTCACTCATAGTTAGATATAAAGATAATAAAAATTCGTTAAAAATTCAATGTGTGTTATTTTGAAGGACTAAAACTTTTTACCAAAGGCAAATTCAACCAAGATTTTAGGTGATTCCCTAGTCCAATGTATAAGAAATGTGTTACGTCAAAATGTATTGAAATAATTTAATTTATTAAAAAATTAGATCATTTGAAAAAACCCGATTTTTTTACTAAATGTTCTTCATTTATTAGAAATTTAATAAAAACTTATGAAGGAATAGATTTTTTAAGTTTTATTCTCTGTGATAATATAAAAAATAAATTAAAGAGAAAAAGTTCTCCGAACGTAGACGTATGCCTTAAAATATTTTGCTCTCATTTAATTGTAAACTTGATACTCTGACCGCACACCTTGAGTGAATCAATGTGCTCTCATGACAGAGGATGCGGCTACAAGCTAATACGCCCCGAACAACCTACTACTGAAGGTTTAAAGGCTTTAAAGGTGATGGGGCAACTGAACCATATGGCCTAAGCCCTTCAATCCAGAGGTTTTTATCAGTAAGTTCAAAAATGACAAGAGAAAAAATAAACAAATAAGAGAATAAAGATATAGAAGGGAGGATTCATGAGTTCATGGCACAAAAAAACTAAAGAGTAGAGAGTTTAGAGATAGAAAACATAAAATATTCTTGTAGCCATAGACTCCATACAAAATACGTGATGATAATAAATTAAAATAGTCAAAATCATAAAAATAAAAAAAAAAGAAATATGTATTTTAATAATATTAAAACTGTTTTAAAAAACAGTAAATAATTTTAAAAATAAGAATTAATAATAAAAAACTTAGAATATTCATTTATTTTAACATTAAGAAATTTTGACATCATCGGGGACAGAACCGTGTACCCGAGAGTAACGAAGCTCGAAGTGGCAGCTGTTTTACATAACACGCCACGGCTTACTCAAGAAGAGAATCATAGAATCATAGTCCAGAGAAGTCCAGAGAAGAGAATCATAGTCCAGAAATTTGAATAATAAGCTCCGCCCACACCATGAGAGTGGAGAAGCAAAGTCGGAGCAGAATTTTAATATCGGAATCACAGAATAAAAATCGGTAGAAGATTCGTGAGCAGTTTAAGGATAGTTAGTTTTTGATATCGGAATTTTTAAGTATGGCCAATTTTAAATGTTTTAAAACTTTTTTCTTACATTTCATTTAGATTTTATGTATATTTTTTGGAGATTTTTTTCATTTTTTAAGATAGACGGCACACAGAATTTCTCTGGCGAGAAATGGCTAAAGGCCTTCTATTGCTAGCATCAGCGAGGTCGTAATTGACAAGATTATTGATTAATTCATTGTTAAAATTCTTATGAAATTTATTAGAAAATTTAAAATTTTGGAATAGAAGGAAGTCCAAGTTCGTCATGAATTTCATCAATTCGAAAATACCAAGGAGAGTTAGTGATTTCACGTATAAATCAATTTTGAATAACAGTGAAGATTTTAATATTAGAATCTGCTGCATACGACCACGCTTTTGCTGCATTGGTAATTATGGGACGGAGGAAGAAAGTGTAAACGATCAGCTCATTTCGAGTAGTCATTTTGCTCCTTTGAGAAATAAAAGGGTAAAGAACTCGCTTAGGGTTTCTATATTTATCGTTGACCGAGTAAAGTGCGACTTCCAAGTTAAATTACACCTACATATTTGACTATTACTGAAGGTGAAAGAGTGACACTGTTATAAAGATAATAAAAAGTGTGTTACTAAGTGGGGTCGTAATTAAAAGGCTTTTTCTTTATGTATGTATTGGGAAAATAAGTATAATTTATGTTGACTGGGAAACATTTTGGACATCTTATGTTTGAACGTGTATGGTGTTTTGTGCTAATTTTTAAATGCGATAAAATTTAACCTTTTGAATTACTTTATTATTGCTTTATTGTGTGTATAATTTATATGGTTTTCTAGCAGCAGATCTTTTTATTTTTCCAGTATGTTTAATTTAAATATTGAAAGAGTTTTATTACTTTCTGTTCGCTGCTGCTGGTTATTTAAAAAAAAATTGTTACATGTTGTTAGGCTTAGCATTTTCACGCTTTTTTTCTAACAATTGACCTTTTTTGCATCATTTTTGTTTCAAAATATTCACAAAAATTTTATTTATTTTGTATTCAGTGGATGTTTTTCTTTCAACGTATATTTAATTTATTGTCATATTTTGTTATCTTACTGTTGTCTTATTTAATACTTAAAATAAATAGTTATTTAATTCTTAAATTTTTTAATTTCGAACATATTTTTATTATTTAGATTTCATTTCTTTTAATTTATAATTTTTTTACTCTAAAATGTCGTACGTTACAGATATCTTTTTTGACCTATACATTGGTACATATTGTCTGGCATTTTGAAAGCTACGAAGAGGACCAACATAAGTTGCCTTAAAGAGTAAATAATGCCAGTAATTGAAACTAAGAAATCATAGCAAAACAAGACCAAAATTTCTTAAATAGCTAATTATTGCCAAAAAGAGTAAATAATATCAGTAATCGACACTAATAAATTATAGCAATTTTTTTAAGTAGTTAATTTATGCCAAACACAGGCAGGAGGGACCTAATAATAATGAAAAGCTATTCATTAACATAGGAGGTAAAAAACAAACAGGATGAGACATTTCCTTATCGAAGTAGAGCAAACTTTTATAGTTAACTAATTAACAATGAGGAATTTGCACATGTGGGGGATTCGAACAACTTAGCTTTTTTCTTATAATTTCAGACTCGTAGATTCCAAAAATGTTCTTAAAAATGTAAAAAACTGGGTCCATCATTTAAAAAATTTAATTTTAAAGTTAAGCGAAAATCACGTGACATCAAAACGCTCCGTGATTGGTTGTGATGTCATCGTTCATGCAGACCAATATTTTTGTATTGCTTTTAAGCGCGCACTATTTTCCGATTTTGTTTTTGCAAGTTCCTAAAATTTTCTAGCTATCAAAATTTATTTTTATTTAAACCTGAAGGTTTATTTTATCGATCTAGATAGCTTAGTTATCTCAATTTGTCATAAATGTCTCTTCTACCTGGATTTACCAAAGGACAATCAGACAACCTCCCGAAAATTGACAGCATGTCAATGTTTTCTTTCTTGGCAAAAAAACCCGGATTTTATGGGAGCAGAAATACGAGGAATTAAAACCCAAAGGTATGTAAAATCATTTATATTTTTTTCCAATTTTACTTAACATGTATTAATACTTTATTCATGCTAAACACAGCTCTTTTGTTTGTAAACACAAACAAGTCAAATAAATATACATATATCATATACACACACATTTGTAGTAGCATCGTTTTTTTATAAATAGAGACGGATGTAATATTAAAATAAAAATTAGAGGAGGTATTTATTGTGAGACCGGTCTCATTAGCCTTCGTGTTGCAAAAAGTAGACCGTAGCACTCCAAAACCAAACCAATTCTTAGATATTTTAAATATGATGAAAAGAAATTTAAAATCTTTAAACGGCTTTACTTAATTATTTATACATTTTTAAATAGCAATACAATTTTATTGCCTTTAATATTAATGTCAAATTAAAAAATGTATAAAATTTCTCAAATTAAATTTAATTTTTAAGAATATCACTGTGATTTGATACACAAGAAAGTATGCATCTCTGAAGAAAATATTTATAATACCTTGAAAATACATAACCTTCCCCTCCCCCGAGTTATTTATTAGATAATTATATGCTTTAGATATTTTTATGTTTTTCGATATTTATATGCTTTATAAAATATTTATTGTACTTGAACTCTGTGATAATACTCGAAAATTAGCAGTTTTAAAAGTTAAATAGCAGTGGTTAATCAACAATCCTTTTAAAGGTATAGATGTATTTTTATATACTTTAATTGTTCTAAATTAGTAATATTTAAACAAAAATAAGCATTTATTTACCGATAAATGGTCTTCACAAACCCATAAAGATGATTTATATGATAATTTGGGGTTTAATTTCTCATCCCTTTTCATCGCAGTTGTCCAGATTTTACGTGTATGTGGGTCTTTCGGGACGCTGAAAAATATCTTCTCATTGCAATTAGTTGTATTTTTACAGAGTGGCACAATACAATATTTAGAGTATGATTTTTTAATGCCAGACATAACAAAAAAATTTCTATTATATGCGATACTTTACACAAAAACAAATTTAAAAGTCGCCTTTTAACATGTAAACAGCATAGGCGCTCGGTGTTTACATGAACGATGACGTCACAAACTCGGCGGAGAAAAAGTATCGTTTTTGAGAGACGTTAAAGAGTCCGCTATAAAACCCATTAGAAATCTCTCATTAGGCCCAAATGAAAGAAAAATAGCTGCTGTGCTTACTTTTTTGTTTTCTATCGTTTAAAATCAAAATTAGAAAACGTGAAAATTTATTATTTTAATACTAAAAATTTTTAGATATTTCTTGAATATTTCAAAAATAACATTTGGCTGATATTAAAGATTTAAAATGTTGAGGAGATGATCACTCCTTTAACAGTCTAGATGTTTTGATAGATTAGAATGCTCTCTTCTTATCTGGACAATGAGAGAAAAGTGTATTTGAATCATTGTTTTGTGTAAAACAAGAAATTTCTTAGCATAACTTATTAACAGCCGAAATTATTGACCTTTTAATAATTTTTAAAATCTTGACTATTACACTTTTTTTATTACAGATTCAATGTTTAATAACCGGTTTATATAGCAACATCTGAAGGTTGTTAAATCCCAATGAAACTTAAATAAACCGCTAGTGGCTTTTCAGCTCAAGCGTAGTAATGATCACAACATATAGGGCCTCAGTGTCATTTTGATCTCAGCTACAGCACGTAAGTAAACGCAATTCGTCATTTGTTGACCTCATGATTAAACTTGCCTTGTAATTTTAAAGGTCTCATAAGCATATTGTTTTTCCATACTGTGAGAGTATGTAAATGCTTATTTTTAGGAATCTTTTTTAACTATAAAATTAGATTTTATAACCATGAATGACAATACAATGTATTATGCATTTTAAGAACTTTGAAGTAATTTTAAATGTAATATATTTATAAATAATTCCCTTCACTGTGGCTAATTATAATCTGTTTTGTCATTAAAATTTATCATTTTTAATGGGATATTTAGATTTAAAATGTATTTTTAGGAGTAAAATTTGCTACTTTAAAGATATCTGAATTTCTAGGTCGACTGTCAAATATGATTTAAAAAATTAATATATGCTAATTGATAAATTGGAAGCACTAAAGGAAACTTAATTTTAAAATTCAAATCTGAGTTTAAAAAGAATCAAAATTGCTGTTTTTTTCTTTTTTTAGACAAAAATATTGTTTCATTTTTTCTAAATAATTATTTTTGCATGCATGTATATTTAACTGGAATATAATTTTTTTGCAAGCCATTATATTTACATGTAATTATATCTTTCATCAAACTCACACACACACACACACACAGTCTTTTATACATCAATATGTAGTTGTTTCTAGCTAAGTTAACAGCTTCTGAATTATTTTCTTTTAGGAAAAGTACCACTATACCACTGATTTTTTGTAATTTGTGTTGTAGGCAGGTTTTTTTTTTTTACATTTATATTAATAATATCATAAACTTTGCCTTTGTTCTGTACTAAAGATATTTTATATCTGTAAATGTATTTTTCCTATCTGTCTGAATACATCTCAAGAAACTTACAAAAATAAATTATTTATACACCAACATGTCATTGCTTCCATTTAAGTCATTTGACTTCTGACTTAAAAACTTCCTTTAGTGAAAAGTGTATATCACTGATAATTTCAGTTTCAGTGTTATGGGGAGTTTTCTTAATATTTGGATCTAAAATATAACAGAATTTGCCTTTGTTTTGCAGTAAAGATATATCTTAGTGTTCTGTGAGCACTTTGTTTGTATATGATAGTTGCAGAACACAGAAACAAACTTACTTCAACTATATTATAAAATATATGAAACTGAAATTAATGAAATGTATAAAACTTAGGCATAATTCTAATATAATAATCAATCATCATGTTATATGCTGGTGTGTGGCATGCTTATATTACAATATTTTTCTCTTTTTCCAATATATATATATATATATATATATATATATATATATATATATATATATATATATATATATATATATATATATATGTATGTATGTATGTATGTATGTATATATGTGTATATATATATATGTATGTATGTATGTATGTATATATGTGTATATATATATATATGTATATATATATATGTATATATATATATATATATATATATATATATATATATATATATATATATATATATATATGTATATATATATATATGTATATATATATATATATATATATATATATGTATATATATATATATATATATATGTATATATATATATATATATATATATATATATATATATATATATATATATATATATATATATATATATATATATATATATATATATATATATATATATATATATATATATATATATATATATATATAGCATAAATTACAATATATTTTTGAAGTTTCTTTTTTTAATAAAAAAGATAAAATTGATGCTCAAAAGTTCTTTAAAAGTTTGAACTTTATGAGCACTATATATAATGGTGTATTCAAGAATTCAAACTCTGTATGTATAACAGCCATATGGTGTGTATAATAGCCATATTAAATTTGGATTAGAAAGTTATACTAATATATTTTGATAATTAGATATGGTAGTGGAGCATTCTAATTTAATTGAAGAGTTCGAAATCAATTAATGCTTTCTAATGCACGCAGCTATCTTAAATATCATTCGTGGTATTACAAAATTTTTAAGATAAGTATACTAGGAAATTAAATCAGATGATCAAATCAATAAATTATAATTATTTTCTGCATAATGCAATTACAATCAAGCTCCTTTTATTCTTGAGAGTAACCATATTTTACTGCATATTATTCGCCATATATACTTCCTTGTGAAAGTCTTTAAAAAATGGATTAGAATGTATAAAAAAATTCCAATATAAAGTAAAATTTTGTATTAATTATTTTTAATATTTCAGAAATTTTATTTCAAAGAACATTTATTTTATGGACTGTGTTGTGTGAAACTATAACTCTTCTTTATTTATTTTTTTTTTTTTTTTGTGACAATTAATAAGTGATAAAAATATTTGGAAAGCACATATTAATGAGCTGGGGAGTCGTGCATCAGTTGCAATTAATGATATATATCAATGTTACTTAGTATAAAAATTTTAAAACACGATAACCTTATGGGTTCTTTATTGTGTGAAGTTATAACTTATATTATTTCTGTCACAAAAATAAATGTTTAAGCTACATTTTTGTATCCTGGGGCAATTTTGTACAAGTTATGACATATTTCTTTTAAAAAAAATTTAAAAAAATTGGGGGCAGATATTTTTATAAGCTGGAGAGTTGTGTATTTATTGTTGTAAATGATATACACCAATACATTAATGATATTTCATTAATCACATTGAAATTTGTTAAAAATACCAATCACTTTATGAGCTGTTTTGTGTAGAACTAGAATTTAAATTATTTTTGTGCTTAAGAATAAGTGATAAAGCCATATCTTGTGTATCCTGTGGTGAATTTTGCTCTAACATATCATATATTTTTCTCTTTTTTTAGCTGGAAACATTATTTGGAGGAGGATATTTTTATTAACTGGAGAGTTATACTTTTGTTGTGGAGAAAATGATGTTTTAGAATTTATTTGTTTTACAGCATTTAATTTAGGCATTAAGGATTTTAAAGTTTTTTCCATCACTTCATACTGCTCTGGAGTTGAAAGGGTTCGAATTATTTCTGTGTATCTTTTTATGAGGGATTCTTGTTTTTCAGAGCATTTTAAATTAAGTGTTTGTTTACTATTACTTAACTCTCTCATACTTATTTCAGATTCAGGATTATTTTCAATTATGAGAGCATTGTCAGAAATGCCATTTTTAGAGACCTCAGTTTTACTCATTTAACTTTTATTCATGCATAAATAATGGATATGCTTACACATACTCCATTTTATGGAGGAATCAATGCAAGAGCATATAAATTGGTTGAATACAGATGTTGCATTCCTGACAAGAAATTTGGCAACTGCAGTTTTCATTGACTTGTTGTATCTCATAAAGTTCTTTTTTATTTTCTGATGCTATTAACCACCCATCTTTATTTTCTAAAATTTCTGCCATTAATGTAACACCAGTTTTATGTCTGTTTCTGAGATCTTTTAATTTACTTGTGAGCTTTCCTTTATTTAGCACTATCAGCCTGTCTATCATTTTATCTCTGACAAATCTCATTATACCATGTATGGCTTTATCAAGTCTCCTGACATTTTTACCTTGGAGATAAATATATTTTAATGTACGGTGCATACGTTCAATGTGCATATTAGTATTAATTCCACAGTGCAATCTGTGACAGTATGCCCATGATGAGGTATTTTTCATATAATAAGTATTTAAGTAATTTCCAAAATCTCTGGTATCAACATCATCCTGTAAATATTCAATTATTAATTTTGACATTAAATTAAAAGTATTAAGGTCACGTTCCTGCATAAGAGATCTAAGTATTTTATAAACATTAGTACGTTTCTCAGCTCCATTGATTTTTTTCAAATTTTTCCTCCAAGCTCTGTCAACATGCCAGGTACAGAACAAACGCAATTTAGGATGGTCCATCTGCATAATAAATGCATTAAAAAAAGGCATCTGCCATGTCTACATGAAGGGCTTTATTCCTCCAACTTTATTTTTTATGCATGAGAAAAATATGGATAAAACAGGCTGATGAATTCGATTTGATATGAGAAAGCCACAAGGGAACCCCTGTCGCATGTCATCAATGATAAGGAGTATTACCTGGATAGAATAGTTAATGAAGTTAGAATTTTCTTGAGGTAAAATGATATGTAAATATTCAATATTACTGAAGAAGTAAATAAGGTAACTGCTTACCTTTTGTTTATTCTGGGATTCTCATGACTGTATAAATCAAACCACGGCTGTTGAACACATACTTTTTATTTCACAACACTTCACGACACATAGAGAATAAACTGAGACATGAATACAGAATTATGAATTATGTTACGCTTTAAACCCGGTTCATATATAAATAAAAATAGCATACAGGACTAACATTTTAAAACCGACGCCGAATGTTTAACGGTTTTTCTCCTCGACAAAGTTTGTTTTTCCTCCCGCTCAATAGCGCCATCTATCTTTCGGTGGCGAAATTAATCTAACATACTCCGGGGGCGCAGAATTAGCATCTTCATTCTGAAGAGGTAGAACAGCAACTTGAGACACTGGTCGGATGGCAACTCCACTGGCAGTCTGGATGGTGACGACTCTGCACATACCATCAGCTCCTGGATGGACAACAGTTATGCGACCTAGTTTCCATACGGTAACAGGGCCGAGTGGGTCTTTGAGTAGGACTAATCTTCCTAATGTCATAAGATGATTTTCTTTCCTCCATTTGGACCTTGATTGTAATGTGTTGAGATATGATGTACTCCACTGTCTCCAGAAGTGGGATTTCAGCTGCAGTAAGAGGGACCACCTAGAATTAAGACTTAAGGACATACGATTAGCATTATGTTCAGGAAGTTCTAGCAAAGGACAACCAATAAGGAAATGTCCAGGGGTTAATACACAAAAGTCTCTTGAGTCTTCTGATAAAGGATCGCACTGGAGCTCGTATTCTGACCTTATAATGGACGAGAGTTTATGATGGCTTCAATTTGGCAAAGAATAGTGTAAGCGTACTTGAATTGAGCAATGCTTGTTTGATTATGGAGTTTTAGGCCTCCCAAATACCTCCAAATTGGGAGGGCATAATTAGAATAAGAACACATTTGTGGGAATCTTGGATTAAAGAAAAATTTTTAAGGATTTCAAATAATCTGAGTAAATCCACTGAAGTAGTCATTGTCACTGAAAAAGTTAGATGGGTATCCGCGACGAGCAACAAATCGACGGAATGCTGCCAGAAACGCAGCTGATGAATGAATATACTTGCACTGCTTTGGTACAATACAAATGAGTGGTAAGATTAAAAGTTTGATACTGTTTACATTTTGATTAAATTGGCGTTTTGTAAGTTGATAGACAAATACCTCCAAAGGCATGACAAGGATTGATTCGTGCACTCGGTAGATCACCCATCAATTGGGAAATGGGTTTTAATTTCAAAAACATTCCAACGAAGTTCTTTTTCACTGTTGATTTTGGCTGGAATGCCAGAACGATTGATGATAATGAAGATTCTTGGTGCATGCTTTGGCCATACAAATGATAGAATAAGATTTAAAATGATTGATTTTCGAGTCATGGGATATTTTTGATTGAATTTTGTTGATGACCAGAAGATCCCCCTCAACACGCAGGATTGATTTCCTTATCAATCAAAAAGGATTTTGCTATAAGTTTACTGGATTTTGACGGATTCTTTTGAGTTGATTTTCATCTGGAATCTGATTTTCTGATTAGTGTAATTTCTTGGTGCATGAAGATTAATTGATGTTGTCTAATAACAAGAATGTAAAATGATTATGTTTAGGAAGTAACTGATATTTTTGATCAAAATTGAATTCTTGTTGATGACTTAGACGCCCTCCAACACGCAGGATTCCTTCCTTATCAAAAAAAGGATTAATGCTATAAGTTTACTGGATTTTTGGAAGGATTGATTTGAATTAAGTTGGGCGATTTCAGAATGGAATGCATGATTTTGTAATATTTTCACTATTGCTTTAGTAGCTGCTAATTCATAGGCTTTCAAAGGTCCTTTAGAAGATCTAATTTTGAGTTATTGTAGAATCTAAATATCCATGCCACAGTTCGAATTAACCTCATATATGATGAAAATTTTTCATCTAGCAAAGGATTGATTTGGGTGAGAAGAAAATACTCTGTATAGGTGAATTACAATGGACATCAGAAGATATATCAGATATTTCTTGATTTGGAGTATCTACTTCTAGAGAAATAGGATCAAAGTCAGTGAGCCATTTTGGCCCGTTGAACCATTCTACTTGTTCCATAAGTTGTTTTGGATAAAGGTCCCTACTGGCACAATCAACAGGCTTTGACTTCCCAGGAATGTGATGCCATGAATCTTTTGAGGGGATGAATGGATTTTACATACACGATGCTGGACGAACTGATTTCCTTTAGTTGGTGTCTTAATCCAGCACAGTGCAATTGTTGAATCACACCATAAATAAGTGTGATAAATAGGAAAATTTACAGATCTTTTGAAGGTGTCAACTAATTCCGCGAGAAGGACTGCACAACAAAGTTCCAATCTGGGTAAGGTTACAGCTTTCAAAGGTGCAACGCGAGTTTTGGCTGCCATTAAGAATATACGAGATGAATTACAAATGACTCGAAGATAAATTACAGCAGAATATGCCTTTAAAGATGCGTCACAGAATCCCTGGATTTCTACCTTTAAGGAATTGACAATATGGATGTACCGAGGAATCTTTATCTCTTTAAAATAGTGAATTTCTTCTTGGAATTTATCTCCTCGATTGATAATATCAGATGGTAAGGGAGTCATATGACTAAGACTTTGGTATTCTTGCATAAATTCACTACATTTTTGCTTTAATTGCTCATCTGATTGTAATTTCTTTTCAAGGGAAAAAAATGTTCTTAAAGCTCCGGCTTTACTGTTCCCAAGGTTTGAATTTTCTTTAAATGGTGACTTTACGTTATACCTACTCTCGGAGTTTCGAGTGTGAGATTTGGCAAAAATGGTGTCACAGAGTTCTTCTTCATTATTAGTTTTAACAGGTTTATGAATTGTTTGAATTTCCCCAAATTCCTTGAGAGTGTTTTCAATGTTTACAAGAGTATGACATACTAAAGATATATTTTGATTAGCTGATGTATTTACACTACCAGACAACAAATGTCCTAACTTGGTAGGTAATGCGGATGGTGTACCTTTGGGTCCCAATATGGGAGAACCGGTAACTAAGAATAAGAATATGTCAGCACCTAACAGAATATCAATCTACTTTCAATAAAATATGAGGGATCAGCAAGACATAAATTATTTAAATGAGGACAATCCATCTTTTTCATGTTAAAATTTGGAAGCGATGTTGTGACTTTGTTTACCACTAAAGCATTCACTTTGAAGGAATTTATTGAAAAATATGGAGAAAATTCAAAATTTGTAGAATATAAACACGTTTTATCATATACTTCATTTATTCCAACCAAGTGATGTGTAGTTTGTTGCATCGGCAATTGTAGTCGTTCTGCGCAGTGTTTCGAAATCAAAGAATTTTGTGAGCCATTGTCG
Source organism: Pardosa pseudoannulata (assembly GCA_032207245.1). Lineage (NCBI taxonomy): Eukaryota > Metazoa > Arthropoda > Arachnida > Araneae > Lycosidae > Pardosa > Pardosa pseudoannulata. The sequence goes on along the minus strand of CM063497.1, from coordinate 98,381,828 downwards.
ATTAATGCTCGGCAAGTTATTTTTTCTCCAGTCTGAGACTTAACTTTAATTATTGCTGTTTATAACAAAACATGATTTTGATCTTGCGATTTTGTGTAGCTATTTTCTTTTTTTTTTTCTTTTTTTACTTTAAATTTTTTTTTTTACAATAAAATTTTATTTTAAAATTTTTTTTTTTTATATTAATTTTTTTTTTTTTTATTTTTTTTTTTTTTTTAAATTAAAGGTGCTTACTGAATGAGATTGACACTCTTGAACATTATCTATATAAATATGCAGTAATGTATGATGCCTAGCTGAACAATTTTTACAACTGAATCCTATTCTACAAGTGTCAATCGTATGATTACTTCGTAAACAATTTTCACACAAATGATTATCATTAACAACCTTCCACTTATCATTTATGTTCATTGAATGGAATGTGGGACACTTAAATAAAGCATGATTTTCTTTACATAAAATACAATTATAATTTTTCACTTCATTATTTACCCTTTCTTTTTTCACTACAGTATTATGTACATTAGATTTTTTTACTGCATTATTTACACTAGATTTCGCTTGAATATTTTTGAATTCCGGTTTAGAAAATTTATTTTCTTGTATACTCCTCGCCTCTTTTTCAATAAATGATTTAAACGTGTCGAGAGATGGACAACTGTCTTTATCCAGAGTTAATTCCCATCTTTGTATTACTGTATCATCCATCTTCGAAGTAAGAAACTTTATTATGATTAAATCTGTTAGAGAATTATTTTCCAAGCCTAATGTTTTCAGATTTCTAATAGCTTCATTACAAATATCAATAATCTCTAACAATAATTTTGAATTATTTGCTTTTGTGATTTTCATTCTGAAAATTTTATTTATTTCGCTTATTGCCAACTGTCTCTTGTTCTCATACCTCTAACATAAAAGTTCCCAACAATGAGTAAGATTCTCTGGTATGATTGAGAAACCTCGAATTAATTTCGCTGACTCACCGCGAACACATGAATGAAGATATGTCAGCTTTTCAACATCATTTAAAGATTTATTTTCAAGAATAGATGATTTAAATATCTCTTTGAACGATAACCACATTTTACTATTTCCGAAAAAATGTGGAACTTTTAATTTTGGCAACTTTACTGCTATAGACGATTCTACACCAGATGAATTATCGCTTTTGTTTTTTGGATCGGAATTTTATTTTCAAGATTAATGATCCAATTTAATAGTAAGTCTTTATCTTTGATATAACTATCAAAGTATTCATCGCTTTCATGTTGCGATAACTCTTGGAAAATATCTGCCAATTTATTTTCAAAATTTTCTACTTTCGATTTCAAAATTCCTATTGTTCGATAATTACTTTCATCAACATTTTTTACATTTCTTTCAAATGAACTTATTTCTTTTTAATAATAATTCAAATTTAAAAGCATTCTTAGATTTTTTTAGGAGGCATTGTTACTTAATATATAACAACTTCAAACTGACAAAATATAGAATAATATATAAAAATGAAAATATAATAACATGACAATAATAACTTGAACACTTAAAATATATAATAGATTTACATCGACGATAGCACCTCCGGCTCGACGGATCACCAATTTGGATAGAATAGTTAATGAATTTAGAATTTTCTTGAGGTAAAATTATATGTAAATGTTCAATATTACTGAAGAAGTAAATAAGGTAACTGCTTCCTTTTGTTTATTCTGGGATTCTCATGACTGTATAAATCAAACCACGGCTGTTGAACACACACACTTTTTATTTCACAACACTTCACGACACATAGAGAATAAACTGAGACATGAACACAGAATTATGAATTATGTTACGCTTTAAACCTGGTTCATATATGAATAAAAATAGCATACAGGACTAACATTTTAAAACCGACGCCGAATGTTTAACGGTTTTTCTCCTCGACCCAATTTGTTTTTCCCCCCACTCAATAGCGCCATCTATCTTTCGGTGGCGAAATTAATCTAACATTACCCTATTAGCTGTTATTACTTCATCCCCTTTCACTTTCGTTATATGATGTGCCGTAAAATGATGTGTTGTATTAAAAAAAATAAATAAAAAAAATAAAATTTTAAAAAAATATGTGTATTTTTATTATTATGGAGCAGGATAGTGTACCTAACTGTGTTTTATGTTTAATATTTGACCGTAAGACTCCATCTAGTGTTTCGCACCGTGTATACTATCCACCACTTTCTTTTCAGGGTGTTAATAAGATATTTTGTATCTTTGCAGGTACAAAAAGCATAAAGTCACAGCTCTCACGTATTTCCACTTACCCACCTTTTAATGACCGGCATCTCTAAATTACTCCTTTTAAAAGTTTTTAAACTTAACAGTACCTTGCAGTTTTTACCCTGCTTACTGTTTCCCTTTAGAATCGGGGATAAAGCCGTCTGGCTAAGGATCCCCATAACTGTTCGTTTATATCGGAGGAGGTAATGATAAGGAGTGTTACTAACTCAAATCCATAACTATTATTGCCATGAGTACTATCTATGCATACACAATCAGAGCCATATTTTTTTAATATCTCCCCTTGTGCTTCAGTCATAATTATTAGAATAAAATCATCTTTTTTAAGGTATGGATGATTTGTGCATTCTATGCCCTGTGCTTTATAAAATAATATGCAGGAATTTTCAGAATCCCTCATTTCTCTAACCCAAATATCTACACTTAAACAATCATTTTGATGTTTAACAGAACTCGAAGAACGATTAAATGATCGTTCAACATTGAAATATTAATGCGTCACATATACATAGCTCACAAATTAAATATATAAATTCTATCCCATTTGTCTATACACATAACATTTTCAAATTCATTGTGGATGCGTTCAAATGTGTTTTACTCTGTTATGTTAGAATATTATAATACATCATGATGTTATAATTAAAATGTAAGAAAAGTTATTTACTGTGGTAATGCTTAGTTGAAATAATTTAAATAAAAAGAAAAAAAAGATTTTTATACTATAAAAATTTCTTTGTTAAGAAAACTCTAATTACACAATAATCTACAAGGAATAATAATATATACTATGTTGGATTTGAATATATATTTTCTTATGTATATTTTTCCTTTATACTGTGAAGTTATAAAAGTTTAAAGAATATAAAGTGACAGTTATAGAATAAATCAGACTGTTTCTAAGTTTCTTGTAGGAACAATAGTAAATGCTAAATTTTTTTGACTTTTCTTATTCATTTTTCGTATTTTTGTTTGTATTCTGCTGCTATTTTTAAGGGTAACTGAAAACCTCTGATATCCATACTATCCTCTGTTATGACAAGATATATTATAGTTGTTAATGTACAATTCAGTCAGCTAAGTTATTTTTAGTGTTAATTACATATTTTACTGTGTCCACAACTTTTGGAGATAATTCGAAACTTCTAAAACAAGTTCGAGACAGATAAAGTCACTGGCAAATACGGATATATCTTACTTATGTATATCAAGAAATTATCATAAGTAAGTGAAAGAAGCAATATTTTTAGCAATGAGACATCATTCCGTTAATCCCATGTAATTGTTTTAAGCGTGGTTTTCCTCGGTTAAAAGCAGGAGATTAAACTTTTCAATTTATCACGTAATAAATAGGTGCAAACGCTATTTCTTAACATTATGACTTCATTCCTTTATATATCTGATTTATTCCTTTCTTATTTTATAGTATTTAAACATCGTCTGCGTAGTATCCATTCGATTTGACCAAGAAATTGAGATATAAAGTGATTAACGTTCATTTCTATGTGACGCAAATTATAGCATTCTTATATAAAAACTAATTTTAAATTTAATTCTTGGTTAATTTTTACGTTCAATGAAATGTTTATCAACATTATTCTAAAACAAAAAATTCAAATTTCAGTGACTCTCACCGACAAATAAAAACCTATCATTTTATATAGTTATCTTTATATTCATAGGGTTGTCAATATGAATGTGTGCTTCTGTTTCATACAAAAACACGTGGTTTGTCATAAATTTCCTTAATTTCGGACAATATTTATATATCTTGTTATTTTATTTTTTGATATTAAGAACAGTTATCATTTGTATGTTTTTTTATATAAAAATCCTTGATGCCGCCAAATGAACATATTCGATATTAATACGTCTTATGTCCACCCTTGCATATGACAAGATAATATAAAAAAATATATTTTTCATCTAGTTGGCTATTATTGTATATTTAGAGTACCTCAAAATAATTTATTGGCGTCAAAAGATGGAAAGAAATATTCTCGCCAACACAAGTTTTCCACCACAGCAAATTTATGACAAGGGAATTACATTTCAGCCTAAACAAAATATAGTTGAGCTTTGATTATCTGATACTATCGGGATCAAAGTGGATCACGTTATTGAAAAGTCTGGCTGTTTGGACAACTTTACACATATAGGCACACTGAGGCGAGGGTTGTCGCTCTGGCTATGGCCCTTCTTTCAGTTGTGAGGATCTGATAAAAACTTTTTGGCACCTATTGACAAGATGCCTTTGATAGATGAAGCTTGCAAGTAGTAGTGATTGTCAATGGAGCTTTGACAAAAGTACGGTGTTCCACACTAGTTTATTCTGTTACTTGTGTCTGTACCAGCGGGGAAATATAAGCACATAGATATAAAGTGGTTTCATGGAAATGGCATATGTATCCAAGCAAATGTGAATAATTGTGTAATTTTTTCAGTGCATTCATTCCGAATGGAAGTCAGAGTGATAATTTTTTTCCCTAAAAACTAACTCTGCATTGTCCTTTGGTGGAACATTGCTTTACATTTCATAGTTATATAGATGCTATTTCTTTCAAACCATATGCCGCAGACAACATCTCAGTTAAATAAAGTTATAGCTCCTTCCCAGTATCACAAAAAAGAAAAGAACAGCATTCACGTACATGTAAGTGTTTATCTTAGATAAGAAAAAATAGTTGAACTTTAAGATGTTTCAAACAATACAAAAAATTCGCCATGAACTTTAATTTTAAACAATATTTAAAACAACTTTTCTAAAAAATAACTATATATAGGGAAAAATTTTATGAAAAATTATTTATTTTAGTCCAATAAACGAAACATTTATCTTGATAATAAAATATGTTTTAGTGAAATGATTGTTTTATAAATTAATTCTTCAAGTAAAAAAACAGCATCGTCAAGCTACTACGGTAGATTTCCTTTTTTTTTTTACTTTGCATTCATATTTCGAAATACAGACAATTTTTAGTAAATTTAGGGAGGAAATTTATATCTACTCCATACCTTAAATAAGAAATTCTAATTAAATATATTTCATTACTATTTATATCATATATAACTAACATATTTCTTAGAGTTTTATGAACTTAAGTATATTCTTACAAAATTATTGAAATATTTTATAATTACAAAAATGCATTTGAACAGTCTAATGCAGTGAAAAAATATTCTTTTCGCCACATCATAATCTTAAAACTCTTCATATTTTTTTCTGGAGAGCATTTCTTCCTTTTACTTAGAATTACTTCTTAATTTAGCCGAACGATGGCTGATAGGGAAGGGCGCTGTTCAACACTACTACAATTGATGGGTAAAAATCTCGCTGTTGGCATGTCTATAAAGGATCTCTATTTATCCCAGTTTGGTTGTAGTAACACGAATCATTCTTGGTTATTATCCTAACCCTCACATCCAAAATTGTTTCGGTTTCTACTAGAAATTGGCTACTAGAATTGTTTCAGCATAAGTTGAACGTGGCAAATAAAAATTAATTTGGGTTCGTGGGGGAACGTTTGGGTTCACCAAATGTAAACGTATTGTGACCCTTTTTCAATTTTTATAAAAATTAAAATAAATAATACTCAGTAACTTATTTTTTTTCTTTTTGGTTGTTTTAATATAATGAGAAAAGATTTGTTTGTTCATTGCGAATCCTTAACATTTCTTTCCTATAACTATAGACGAATATTACGATATTCTTGACTTAGATATCCCCGATAATGTGTTCCAAATAATTATATAAACTGAAATGATGCAAAAGTACTGTGCAGAAGACATTAATTGTTTTCTAATCTTTCAATTTAGTAAGGCCGAACAGTAGAGCTCTGCTGTTCGATATCGGAGTTCTCGGGTTCAAATCCCGATGCATAGATGTTCGGGAATCGGCTATAAGCAGTAGATTCCGGTTTCATTAGTCCTTGTGTAAAAAAAAAAAAAACATTAGAACTTAACACTCCAAAACCAAAAAAATTATCTTTTAAAGGTGGATTTAGTGTAGTAATAAGCCTCTTGCGGGAAAAATGATTGTAACTGAAATGGACTGGAAACTAGTACTCTTAGTTGACTTATCGTAATAGATAGCTTTATGAGGTATCTGAGATATGGACCTAAAAATTAAAAATATTAACGGTTAATAGAAACTAAAAGAGAAAAATTTATTAGTTACATGCATAATTGAGACCATAAAAACTGTGAAAAATTTTAGAATTTACGATTTGATCAGATACATAAAATGAATACAGAAACCCAGACTAAAGTATACTCAATAAAATTTTATTACGATACAAAAATCACACATAGTAATACAACATACCATAAAATTTAAAAAATTTAGAAGTTTTGAAGTAAAATTGTTATTAAATAGTTATCATCGTTGAGGTTAAGGACCATAAGGGAAAGAGTGCGCCCAGTGAAGTATTTAGGGTAAGAAGCTTTTGTAAAGAAAGCAGGCCTCCTCTAGGCCGTTCTTAATTAAATTGCATTTATATAGTCATATCTGCTCAGTAATTACTTCATTTGGAAAGGAACTGGGATATATATATATATATATATATATATATATATATATATATATATATATATATATATATATATATATATATATATATATATTTAAGATTTTAACACAATGTTTGTTAACGGTACTAGATCTTTCCTAAGAAAGGTCTAAAGAGAGGTCTAAAGATAAGTGAGATTTAGAGAAAAAAGAACTTCCCTATTTGTTTATCCGTTTCTAAGATATTTGTATGCTTTTACAATTTTACGAAAAATTTTGCTTTGTGTTTTTCATATTATGTTTACTTTGAAAGAGTCAAAATAAAGGCAGGCAGAATAATAGTTTCATATATTAATATCGTGTAATTAATGCTAAACTGAGGGTCAAATAAGAGAGAAAGAAACTAGAGCATTTAACCTATCATGGAAATTTTGTTGTTGTTATTATGAACACACCCAATAATTTTTTTCTAAAATTAAAGATTTTTTTATAGAGTTTACAGTGCATAAACAGCCTAGGAAGGAAGGTTTTAAAACCTTTACTAAAAGTTGATAGAATGACATCTATAAGTATTAACTTTAATTTTCCATACTTGCATATATTATATATATATATATATATATATATATATAATATATATTTATATATATATATATATATATATATATATATATATATATATATAAATGGGATGGATATATGTATGAGATTATCTTAATTTTAATACCAAATTAAGTAGCTAGTACTGGTTCTGTTACAACGGAAAAACGAAAACATAGATCAACCATGGGAAATAAAATAAAAAATAACGACTTACCGTTCTCCTGGGTTGAAGTAACCATCGAGATGAATTTGGAGCTAAAATTTTGAATTAAAAGAAGTAAAATCCCAAGAAAAAATGACTTTACAGATTTCCATAACAGCAACGAATTTATTCCACTAGCATCGACTTACAACGACATCTCAGAATTTCAAAATACAAACATAGCATACAGCGCCATCTAGTGGCTAGCTTAGTACGGAACTCAAGACCGAACATCCTCCGGGCCGGGCAGTAGCAAAGTTACCTTTGAAATGGGTCTCCTTAATTCCCCTGACGATGTCTTAATGTTGACAACTCGAACATGACCATCTGCCCCTGGAAAAATTTTAGATACTCGTCCCAAAAACCATTTAAGAGGGGGTGCAGAATGCTCATGTATAACCACAAGATCTCCAAGCTGGAGGTCACGACTGGCAGAACTACGCGATTTTGGTCTTTGCTGGAGTTGATTAAGGTAATCACGAGACCAACGGTCCCAAAATTGTGATCTCATCCTTTGAAGGAGTCGCCATCTCTCACTTAATGTCAGAGGTGATTTTGAGGATGACTCTGGAAGGCTTAACATTTCGGTCCCAATTAAAAAATGCCCTGGTGTTAAGGCCTTGATATCGGACGGATCAGAGGACATAGGAGTCAGTGGTCTTGAGTTCAGCATAGCTTCAATTTGACATAAAAATGTTGTCAATTCTTCAAAATTAAGAACTACAGATTTACAGGCTCGAACTAGCAATGTTTTTGTTGATTTTACCACAGATTCCCATATGCCACCGAAATTTGGAGCATATGGCGGAATAAAATGCCAACGAATTGATTGGGAAGATGCAAAATGCTGTACTTCTTCAGTCTTAGAGAGTTTGTACAGTTTTTTCAGTTCGTTTGATAGTCCCACGAAGTTCTTGCCATTATCCGAGAAAATGTCTGATGGAATACCTCGTCGACTTATAAAACGTCTAAGGCAAGCCAACAAGGCTTGTGTTGACAAGTCCGACACACAGTCAACGTAGGCCGCCTTAGTACACATGCATACTATCACACATATGTAAGTTTTAATTCTGGTTTTACTTCGAACAAGGTTAGGTTTCGTAATTACGGGTCCACAAAAGTCAATTCCGATTTTCTGGAAGGCACGAACTAGATTTATTCGATCAGCAGGAAGATTTCCCATGATCTGTTGACAAGTAGCGGCTTTTAGTTTTTTGCATAACAAGCATTTGTTGATTACTTGTCTTACCTTTGAGCGTCCGTTGGTAAACCAAAACCTTTGTCGAATAAGCGATAAAGTAAGCTGTGGGCCAGCATGGAAATGTTTAGAATGAAAATACTGTATTAAAATATCTGTAATAAAGTGATCTTTAGGCAACAGCATAGGATGTTTCTGATCACTTGTCAAGTACTGGTGTTTATGAAGCCTTCCTCCAACGCGCAGAATACCTGAAGAATCGAGGAAAGGATTAAGACTTAGCAATTTGCTTGATTTTTGAATTGATTGATTCTGACTTAAAGCCGAAATCTCTGGTTGGAATTCAACGGCTTGAATGGTGCGCACGATAAATTCAGTAGCTTGACGGTATTCCTCTGCTGTTAAAACACCTGTTCGTTTATCTGATGAGTGACGAATGTTATGTACAAATCTATGAATAAATGCAGTAATACGAATCAATTTGGAAAAGGAAGAATATTTACATATGAACTTGGGTACTTCTATGACCGGTGCAGCAAACAGTTCTGATACAGATGTATCCAATTCAGTTAATCCCTCAAAACTACACTGACTTATTTCAGTGTTTGGGTCGACTTCTTCTTTAAGCCACACAGGTCCAGACCACCAAAGCTCATGATGAAGCAGCTTTGTGGGAAGCATCCCTCTCGAAGCACAGTCAGCAGGGTTTATTTTTCCGCTGATATGGTGCCACCGAGCTCTTGGAACAAGAGATTTTATTCTGTGTACTCTGTTCGTAACAAATTGATTGCCCTTAGAAGGTGGTGAATTGATCCAACTCAGGGCTATTTGTGAGTCAGACCAAAGGTTGATTTCTTTAATTTCTAAAGGTAAAGTCTCTATCACTGTCAGTGTCAGCTGTGATAGTAATAAAGCTGCGGACAGTTCAAGTCGAGGCAAAGTAACTGGCGACAATGGAGCAACCTTTGTTTTAGATGCTAGAAAATTGACAGAGTTACCAGTTGGAGTTTGGTTAACAAGATATATCACAGCTGCGTAGGCCTTTTGCGATGCATCCGCAAAACCAGCTAATTTAAAATTACTTTCACAGGAAACGTCTGTACCTAAGAATCTGGGGATTTTGATTTCTTTCAGCAGTGGCATCTGGCTTTCAAACTCCTTCCACGTATTTAGAATTTCATCAGGTATGGGATCATTCCAGGAAAGTCCATCTTTCCAGAGTTGTTGGAACATCATTTTTAGTACTACGGTGGTTGGAGAAAGCAAGCCCAGTGGGTCAAACGTTCTGGCGATAACAGAGAGCAAATCCCGTTTTGAAAAGACATTAATAGACTCGGCGGTTTTTAGTTGAAGTGTATCATCAGTTGAGTTCCAAATCAGGCCTAACAATTTGACGGTTTGGTCTTCTTCAATAGTGATATTTCGATTGTTGTATTTCTTCTCTTCTGGCAAAGCTGCAATAGCTTCGGGGATGTTAGAAGACCATTTTCTTAAGGAGAAGCCTCCACTTTCCATTACTTGATTTATTTCATCCACAAGTTTTGAGGCATCTTCAACTGACTTAGAACCGCAAAGTAGGTCATCCATATAGAAGTTTTCCATTATTACCTTGTATATATGAGGGTATTCCAGCTTACTGTCTTCAGCCAATTTTCGCAAGGTACGTATTGCCAACCACGGAGCACAACCAGTTCCGTACGTCACTGTGAGTAAACGATATGTGCTTATAGGTTCTGATTCATCATATCTCCACAAGATTCTTTGATAATTAGCATGATTTGGATTCACTAAAATCTGTCGGAACATTTTCTCGATATCCGCAGAGAGTGCTACCTTATAAGTTCGAAACTTGATCAGTACTTTGAAAATGTCAGGAAGTAACTTAGGACCGATTTCCAAGAAGTCATTTAGTGATTGTCCATTTGAATCTTTTGCCGAAGCATCGAATACTACTCTTAGATTTGTCGTAACGCTTTCCCTCTCTACTCCATGATGCGGTAGATAGAACTTACTTTCTATGTTTTCTTCTGAGGCAGGAACCAATTCCATATGATTTAGAGATTTATACTCTTGAATAAACTCACTATACCGAAATTTAAATTCTGGATTTCTTCTGAATTTTGATTCTAAGAACTGGAACCGCTTCAAGGCTTGAGATTTTGAATCACCAAAGCGAGGTAAAGATTTAAATGGTAAGTCCACTATGTATCGTCCCTTTGAATTACGCTTTACAGTTTTGAGATATTTTTCGTCGCATGGATCACTTAAGGAGACTTCTGGAACTGATTCTATTTGCCAAAACCTTTGAAGAGTTAAGCTGAGTTGTTGATCGACTGCTGCATGGCAGTTTACTACACCTGATTCTTCATCGTTTGAATATATTGGGCCTGAAAGCAACCACCCTAATTTAGAATTTATAGCACATGGAGTGCCTTTAGGTCCTAGAATTTTTTCACCTGAAATTATTTCTAAAAATAAATCAGCAGCAATAAGCAAGTCGATTGGTCTTGATATTTGAAAGTTCGGATCAGCTAAGTTGAGACCTTCCAAATGAGGCCAAACAGTCGCCTTTATTTCAAAGTTCGGTAAATTCATGGTGATATTCTCTACAACTAAAGCATCAATGTCGAAGTGATCATCATTAAAATGAGGCTTTACAGTTAATTTAGCTTCTCTCAATGAAGTCTCAGCGACTAAATTATTAATGCCTCTTATCTTATGATTTGTAGTTGTAGTTTTTAAACTTAATTTTTTACACAATGCTGAGGAAACTAAACACCTCTGAGAACCTGAATCCATTAAGGCTCGACAGTTAAACCCCTTCTGATTTGATTTGATTCTAACTATAGCAGTGCTCAATAGCGTTTTAATGGAAGAGGTTTGATTTGCTAAGCAAGTAGATTCTTTTTCATTCTGTTCATCAAATTCAAAGGATTTTACATCAATTTTAGGATATTTATGTAAAAGTGTATGGTGTTTTTTGTTGCATTCTTTGCAACGTACACTTAATAAACATTTATCTACAAAATGATTATTACGAAAACAATTGACACAAAGTCTGTTATTTTTTACAATCTCCCATCGTTGATCCAATGACATTTTTTGGAAATCTTGACACTTGTAAATAGGATGAGTTTTCTGACAAATGAAACAAATATTTTGTGACTTAAATACCGTATCATTAACTGCAGCATTACTCAAAACTTTGTGTTTAGGAATAAAACTAGCTTTCGATTCCACTTTGACATTTGATTCTTTAATATTTTGAATACTTCGTGCATGTTTTTCCAAAAATTCAGTTAATTCTGAAAACTTGGGAAATTCCTCAGTGTCACATTTCAATTCCCATTGTGATCGAAGATGATCATCTAATTTAGTTTGTAAAATGTAAACAAGAATTAAGTCAACAAAAGTATTAATATTAAACCCTAACGTTTCTAGATTTCTCACCGATTCATTACAAGTGTCGAGAATTTCCAAAATAGTTTTATAGGTACAAGATTTCATAGATTTAAGATTAAATAATTTGTTTAGTTGATTATATGCCAACACCTTTTTATTGTCATAACGATTCACGAGGGTTTCCCATGCCTGTTTATAATATTCTCCTGAAACCGGAAAACCCTTAATCAATCTGAATGCTTCCGATTTTACCGAAGCGGCTAAATACTGGAATTTTTGTAGATTCGTTAAATTAGAATTTTGGTCTATAGCCGAAATAAAGATTTCCTTGAAAGTGAGCCAATCATCCAGATTTCCACCAAAAGAAGGAATATTAAATTTAGGTAATTTAATATTTGAATTTGTATCTGTTGATACAGATGCATTGGCACTAACATTTTGATTCGAAAGAGAATCTTGAATTATGGACAGTGTTTCTAACACTTTATCCGCTACATTTGTGTATTCATCATAATAAGTATCGTTTTCATCTTCTAAATCATAAAGACAATCCCTTAATATATTGTTTAGATTATTAAGATTTGATTTAATTTCCTTTAACAGAGAAAATTTCTTATCTGAAATAAGTTGGTTTACTTTATTAAGATTCCGATTGATTTCTTTAACAGTAAATTTAAATTTACGCTCTACATCAGAATTAAGTACTTCTTTCGATTTTGGAGGCATTGTTTTTAAAGAATTTACGTTTACTAATTTAAAACATTGGAGATACAAATTATTTAATTTTATGTAATACAGTAATAATACATTTCACTAACACAAAACAGAATTCAACACAGAAAAAAAATTATAACATAAATAAAACTAGAAGAGAAGCGATAATTTTCCTCACAACTCTTCTCCTGCTCGACGGACCATAGTTTATGTATGAGATTATCTTAATTTAATACCAAATTAAGTAGCTAGTACTGGTTCTGTTACAACGGAAAAACGAAAACATAGATCAACCATGGGAAATAAAATAAAAAATAACGACTTACCGTTGTCCTGGGTTGAAGTAACCATCGAGATGAATTTGGAGCTAAAATTTTTGAATTAAAAGAAGTAAAATCCCAAGAAGAAATGACTTTACAGATTTCCATAACAGCAACGAATTTATTCCACTAGCATCGACTTACAACGACATCTCAGAATTTCAAATTACAAACATAGCATACAGCGCCATCTAGTGGCTAGCTTAGTACGGAACTCAAGACCGAACACATATATATACATATATATACATATATATACATATATATATACATATATATATATATATATATATATATTATATATATATATATATATATTATATATGATATATTGCATATTATATTATATTGTATTTATTATTATAAACTAATAGTCTGCATAGTTAATACTTTAAATATCAAAATGTTTTATTTGATTTTTTTAAAAAATAATAATAGAAAGTACGTAAAGCAGTCAAATGACCAAGGATGGAGAGGGAGCTGCATTTTGGCATCCAAGGGTTAGAATCCTACATCCGACATGGATGCTCGGAATTGGCTTTAAGCAGCTATTTTAGTCTGAATACACATCGTGAATCTATTTTGCTATTTAAAGTTCACCCTCTCTAAATCTAAATATCTAGTATGCTTGCTTTCATAATGCGAATCATAACATAGAAATGTCTGTAATTGTTACCGGTTACGTGACTTCTTGTTGACAGTCGAGTAACTAATCTCCCAATTAGTAAAATTAATAAGTAGAGATAATTGTCTCAGTATCACAGAAATATATAATCTACTATTGTATTCACATGGTTAGAGGATGAACCTGTATAAAATACAACCGAATTTCAACAGTTATAATATATTAACTAGCTAAAACAATGATACAGAAGCATTATTTCAGACTCTTGACAGAGAGTTTTTAAACAAGGCACTATCTATCGTTTAAAACAAATAATTTTATATATTCAGATATTTATCAAGTGCATTTTTTTTCAATGTAAAGATTTCATTTCAGTACTATTGGCTAGGATGCAAAGCTTTTTATTAGCTTGCGAGGAAATGTAATCACAACGAAGTTCATCGATATTTCTTTCATTTTTTTAAGAGGAGTAAGCGTGTAGTAATTTAACTAATTGCATTTTTAAGCAGTCTCCTTTAAAAAATTATCATATTAGGAGAATTCAGAGCAGATTTCAGCCGTTTCACGAAATCCTCTTAGTGATTAATGATTCTGAAAAGAAAACACAGTAAGGAGTGCTTACTGTGCGGTGTTAGTTCTTAGAAATACTAGGAATACCATAAGAGGAAATTTAGCTTTCGTTTAGATGCCAAGTTGCTAAAAAAAAGGGGTTCCAGAAAAGTACCAGAAAAGATAAACATCACTTGATTTAAGATGCCTTCTCGATACAACTCTGAAGAATCCCCCCTCACCAAGAAAATGACGTAAACCCAGTCCGGACCAATCGTAGGTGAGAGGAAAGAGGTTGCCAGCATGGGTACATTATCAAAATAATTATCGCCAAAAAAAGTCGCCAACCTAGGAAAGCGGCACTGGAGCTACACTATCCCCACCAACAGCACACACAATCACAAAAATAACCGTTCAGCGACGGCAACAGCACCCGAGCCAAGCGGCCCAACAGCACCGGAGAAAAAACACAGTAGCGACCGATAAGCACTTAACCGATTAAGAAGCGCACAATATAACGACCTCACTCTACGAAGGCAGAAGGGGTATGATCACCATCAGAAAGTCTCCAAGTGTCCAAGTAGCAAGTTGTTTAGGGGCTCCTTGACTGTCAGTCGTATCTCCAGTGGTGAGCAAATGATACATCATTACAGTGTGCTTCGTTAAATGCAGAGACATAATAAAGTGAGGTTACATTAAAATTAAGTTAAATATTAAACATTCATTTATGTGTCATATTTATTTTAAGATGTTTTTTACTGGTATGCATAATTACATTAATAAGTATTTGAGTGTATATAAAGTTGAAATGATTCATGGTAATGACGACTGTCTAAAGATAATTGAAAAGAATAATTTTAAAAGAAAAAGGAAAAATTCTAATGATTCCAATAATAAAAACGTAGTAATAACTAGTAATAAGTTTGAAGCTTTAAATGCTGAGGAAACCCTAAATAATGATGAAACTAATACTAACGAAGTAACTAATAATAAAGAAAGTAATAGTAATGATGCAAATGTTAAAGATAATGCTAAAACTAATAGTAAAAATGCTAATGAAATTAAACGTAAAAGTCCATATCAATTATTTTTTGGGGTCCCTCAAAATTTTAAACTTTTATTGCAAACTCTGCATTCCTTATCAAATAACATTAATACTAAATTAAACAAAAATAAAATTCAAATTACAACTAACTGCCTTGACTCATTTAGAAAAATTCAAAAGTATTTAAGCGAAAATAAAATTCCTGTCAGGTCCTTTGACTTAAAAGCTGATAAACCTAAAAAATTTATAATTAGAGGCCTCCCTGTAAACGCTGAAATTACTGATATTGAGGAAGCCCTTAAAGAAGTAAAGGTTGAACCCCTAAAAATTGCATATTTAACAAATAGAAAAACTAAAAAACCCATGCCGCTATTCCTAGCAACGGTAGTATCTAACTCTTATGTAGAAAATATTGATAAAATTAAAACTATTAATTATCTTTCTGTAACCTTTGAAAAATACAATAGTGTAGGTATCCTCCCAGTGTTATAGATGTCAGGAATTTGGCCACTCTTCTTTAACATGCAACTTAACTCCTAAATGTCTAAAATGTTCAAAAAATCACTCAGCTAAAGAATGTAATTTTGAAACTCAAAACTTTAAATAAGCTAACTGCGGTGAAAATCACACAGCAAACTATAAAGTTTGCAGGGCTCATCCTGACAACAAATTAAAAAATACTAAAACAAAAAAAACCTCAAAGCTTCACCCCTGCCTTTATTAAAGCAGTTAATGCCTGGGCTCAGAGAAAAAATAACACATCAAGTAATTACTCTAGAATTGTTATTCCAACTTCAAGCTTAATAATCTCTAAATCTACTCCAATTAAAGAAAAATTTCAATCACCAAATAAAACTAAAGAAACTAGCAACTTAAGGCCTAATGATAATAAGAAAAATGAAAAACCAAATAGTGCTAAACCAACTAGTGATAAAAATAAAACTACTAAAAAAACTAACTCTAACGAAAATAACTCTAATCCTGAAAATAATAGCAATAATTCTAATTCTGAAGGTATAGGTGAATTATTTAAATTAATTGTAGAGTTCACTAAAAATTATAACATTAAAGATATTATTAATATGTTTAAAGAAATACCCTAAATTATGAAAGAAAATAATGATCCTATTCAAAAACTCCTGATAGTTTTCGAAGTTATCGCTAATTATTTCGACAACCCAAGTCATGGTTAAGTATCAATGTCTCTCCACCCTCAATATTTTATTCTGGAATGCAAACGGCCTCGGTAATAAAATAACCGAACTTAGGAATTTTTTAGAAGACTCTGATATAGATATTGCATTAATTCAGGAAACTAAACTTAAACCAGATATTAGGTATAACATTGCTAATTATATACTTTACCATAAGGATCATGCTATGACTGGTAGCATGCCCAAGGTGGATTTGCCATATATGTTAAAAGATCCATCAATCACTATGCTGTATCTGACCTTGTTTCGGATGTACTTGAATCCAACTCTGTAATAGTTGCCTGATAACAATAACAAAATTCTAATAACTAATCTTACTTTAAAATTCGTAGAGGTTTCTCTAAAAATGATATTCTTAATATATTTAATTACACTAATTCTTTTATTATACTCCGAAAAATCAGATAAATGTAACAAAAATCAAAGGTTATTAAACATTGCATTATGATGCTATATGAAACAATAAGTACTTTGGAGCTTTATATATATAAAAAAAATTAGGGTTTGTTTACGCATTTCATTAGAAAAAAATCACAAATCATTCTTTTTTAATCTCGATTGCAAAAGTGTGTTCGTCCATCTGAGAATACAAAATCCAAAGCGTACATTTTTGATAGATAAAAGAACAAAGACAATTTACTAAAAAAAATGTGGGAAAATGTTCTGGAATATACACAAAAATAAGAACCATTGAAGGAAGAATTTAAAGCACAATCAAAAATGCTTTCATTCAGATTTGATTTTTCTAATTAAATAATGTCATTTTGAGTTATTGAGTAGTGAAACTTAAAATAAAGAAAAAATTTAAAATAAATTATTGTACAAATACCGGGTGGCCATAATTAAATTGACAGTGCTCACAGTGTTCTGAATCGCGATCTATTTGCGAGAATGACGCCATATTTTGTAGGAAGATTAAACAAGACGGGGTACGAAGGATTAGGCGAAAAAACAAATTAGTTCCAAAAGTCACCACTAGGGAAATATTTGGCGCTGTGTAATAGAAAATAGAGTGTTATCAAATGCAAATCAATACGGAAATTATCTTTTATTTTGCATTCAAATGAGGTTCAATGTGACTGACGTTGTTGTGGATCACATATCGCATTATGTGCACAGTATGCACAACAGCAGAAAGTAACATGTCTGCAAGAATCTCCCGTACAGTCCATGATATGTTATCCTTCAACGTAGCCAGGCCCTGGACCACTCCTTGATAGACCTTGGACTTAAGGTAAACCCATAGCCAGAAGTCGCATGGGGTAAGATCAGGCAACCGAGGTGGCCATGCAGTTGGAAAGTAGCGGCTGATGACTCTTTCTGTTGGAAATTTCTATCGTAGCACCTGTTACACCCGTACAGCAACGTGTGGAGGGGCTCCATCTTGCATGAAAATGATTTCCCCCAGACATTGTCTTTGCTGATGTGCCGGAATGACAAAGCTGTTCAACATGTGGCGATATTTCTCTCCGGTTTAAGAAACAGAACAGGTTTAAGGTCTTGTCGGGGTAATGTTCCCATAGAAGAATGGACCTATGATAAATTCCTCTGTGAACCCACACCAAACCTTTGGTGAATGTAAGGGAATTGCTGTGACTGCATGTGGTGATTTGTCATCCCAAATTCGCCAGTTCTGGGTGTTCACAGTTCCGTACAGGTAAAAGTGGGTATCGTCTCCCCTTAATATTTTCCACAGCCAAGCATCATCTACCTCCATTCTAGCAAGAAAGGTGAGAGCAAAAGTCAATCACTTGTTATGGTCGAGGTACAGTAACTCCTGTACACGGCTGATCTTCTACGGATAGAAGTTGATAATTTTTCGTAAGGTTTTCCATACCGTACTGTAAAGCACATCCATATTCCGAGCTACTCCACGAGCGCTAGATGTGGCAGTAATATTGTCTGGTCCTCTGTCGACAATCGCCGTGGAAATGCTTCGATTGTATCCTTTGGTACAGGTTTGCGTCCTCTGCCTGACTGAACCTTCAGAGAACCTGTTTTCTCAAACGTCGCAACCATAGCTTTTAGCCCATTAACTGACACGGGACCGTTACCTTTAAGCATTTTTTTGAGCGTTCTAAAAGCACGAAGAGCGGCTGACGCGTTGCACTGGTTGAAGTAAAAGAATTTGACCAGTAACACACGTCCGACTAAAGAAGAAGGCATTGCACAAAAACTTTCAATCCGATTGATTCGAAACGTAACAAGTTTCCTTTTAAAACCCAAGCAGCTGGCACTAGGCTAGTGGATGTGACGTGAAATATGAATAAAAAACTTATTCTTCTGCTCAGAGTACGTGTGACATTGCAGATTACGAGACTTTATCGGTGTTTATGTAGATTTTAAGCTTTTTTAAAAAGTTGACATACTGCACTTCAACTAAATCAGAAAATGTGCATAATAAAAGGTAATTTTATTCCGTATTAATTTGCATTTGTTAACACTCTATTTTCTATAACACAGCGCCAAATATTCTCCTAGCGGTAACTTTTGGAACTAATTTGTTTTGTTCACGGAATCCTTCGTCCGCTTCTTGTTTAATATTCCTACAAAATGTGGCGTCATTCTCGCAAATAGATCGCGCCACAGAACACTGTGAGCACTGTCAGTTTAATTATGGTTACCCGATAGTTGACTAATTAAGAAACATAGAAGGGGAGAAAAATACTACAATTTAATTGCAAAAATTAAATACAAAAAGCTTTAATAAGTTAGAAAGGTTAATGAAATTCCTTGGAAACGAAATAACAAGCGAAGAGAAGATTAAGTTAGCCAAAAGAACATAAGAATAAGAAACATCCACCAATGAAATCGTCTTTTAATCGTAATAAAAATATTACAACAGGCATGAAACTTTATAGCTCAAAGTAATACAGCCCCGAAGAACTCTCAATGGGTGTTCTTTGACAAGAATCATTCAAGTACTGACTATAGAGTTTAATATAACTTTTATTTCTCGTGTTGTAATTTTTCACTGTATTCTATAAAAAATTATTAAAATTGAATAAACAATGGATCTTTTTATCCACAAAAATTTTTCTCTATCTTTTTTTTTTATCTTTTAAACTTTCTTCTTTAATTTTAAATTTTCTTTTATTTTCTTTATTTATTTATAGTGCTATCTAGGACGTAAGGATTTTCTTGAAACTTTTAATATTAATTTTCTCTTTAAGGCAGGGTTTCTTAACCTGTGGTTCATGGACCCCTTGGGAGTCCATGGATCATATTTTGGGCATTCACTGACTGCTCCTAATTTTTAAAACGTTTGCATCAATATTTAAAAAAACAAATTTTTTTTGTCACGGGCAACCTCTGAAAGCCGTCTGTCTGCCATTTCCCAATATAGACCTCTACAATACGAGGAAAAAAACATTCGCAAACCATATAAAATTTGAAATTTTTAGAAACACAAAGTAGCCTTTTAATTTTACTTCACTTGGTAATAAAGTGACTTTGAAACCGGCAAAATTGATAGAGCATCTCAAATCTCTTCATCCTGAAAATGCATCTAAAGATCTAGAATTTTTTACAAAGAAAAAGCCCAGTTTTCCAAATCTGGAACATTAACCAAACTTGGATTTGGCATTCTACAAAAACGTTTGGTTGAGGTATCTTTCAGAGTTGCATATCGTATTGCCAAAAGTAAGAAACCGCATACTATTGGAGAGACATTAATTAAGCCATGTGCGCTGAAAAGGGTTGAATTAGTTTGTGGACTGGAACAGCGAAAAAATCTTGAGACTATTTCATTGTCTAATAATGTGATACATTCAAGAATAGTTGAAATTTCTTGCAATATCTTGAAACAGATCATTCATGAATTGAAAGCATCGCCATTTCTCTTTACTGTGCAACTGAGTGAAACTACAGACATCTCGAATTGTAGTCATTTTCTTGTTTTTGTTCGTTACGTATCTGCTAATACTATCAAAGAAGAATCCTCCTCCGATATAAACGGACAGTTATGGGGCTCCTTAGCCAGACGGCTTTATCCCCGATTCTTAAGGTAAAGAGTAAGTAAGGTAAAAACTGTAAGGTACTATTAAATTTAAAATTTTTGAAAAGGAGTAATATAGATATGCCAGTCATTAAAAGGTGGGTAAGGGGAAATACGTGAGAACTGTGACTTAAGCTGTTTGTACCTATAAAGATACAAAATATCCGATTAACACCCTGAAAAGAAAGTTATGGTTAGTATACACGGTGCGAAACACAAGATGGAGTCTTACGGTCAAATATTAAACATCAAACACAGTTAGGTACACTATCCTGCTCCATAATAATAAAAATACACATATTATTTTTATTTTATTTATTTATTTATTTATTTATTTTTAATACAACACATTACTTTACGGGACAACATATAACAAGGGTCTGTAATAGGAAGCTAATAGGTTAATTAAGGTAGAGAATCTATTGTCCGTAAAGCATTGCGGCACGCGGCAGCTTAGAGCTAATCGGGTTATTATAATCATAATCTGGGAGTTATGCAATTATTTCATTAGGTAGACTAGTTATATTATTATAAAAATTATTAGATGATTTAACACAATATTGTTTGAAAGTTAATATATTAATGTCGCGTCTTATTACTTCGTTGGACAAGTATCAATGTGCGCCTCTAGTACTCCTCAAAAATTTATTCTGTATTATTTCTATTAATTTCAAATTAGATTTCGCGGCAAAGAAGAATTTTTTTTTTTTTTTTGAGCCTCTTTTGCAAAACACAAAGACAGTTGATGTTTTAGCGATTTTAAATGTTTTCTTTTCCAAACACAACTTCGACTGGAAACAAAAACTTCATTCTCTTTGTACGGATGGAGTACCTGCGACGCTTGGCAGTAAATCTGGTTTTACCCATTTGGTAAAAGAAAAAGAGGCTCCTAATGTTATTATTGCACATTGTTTTTTACATAGACATGCACTGGCTACAAAAACTCTTCCAACCATCTTAAAAGAAGTATTGTCAATAGTTATTAAAACTATGAATTTTATTAGAAGTAGAGCTCTTAATCATCGTCTTTTTAAACACTGTGTCTAGAAATGAACGCAGAACATGAGGTACTTTTGTACCACACGGAAGTGTGCTGGCTGACACGAGGGTAGGTTTAGAAACGAATTTTTATGTTGAGGTATCACTTTTTTTTTAGAAGAGAAAGATAACTCACTCTTCGAATATTTCAAGAAAAAGATTTTATACGTAAATACGCTTACCTGGCAGACATTTTTAACCACTTGAGCGATAAAAGTCTTTCAATTCAAGTGCCTGATACAACAATTATGGATGCCACTGAGAAACTACAGGCATTTTTATTGAAAATGTCGCTTTGGAAAATTAGAATTCAAAATGGGATATATGCAAACTTTCAAATGTTGGACGAAGTGCTTTTTGAAAATGGATCTCGGCAAGATTTTTTGGCCTAAACTTTTTAAATTTTCATCAAGATTTAGTTTAAACATTTTTCTAGTATTTTTAATAACTAGCAACTTGATAATTAGAAAGCTTTGAAGCAAGAAAGTGTAGAGAATTTAAAACATGTATTTTATTTCTTTTATAGTTAAAGTTGCTTTCATAAACTTCAAATGCGTTTTTCTCAGAACGGTATTTTTAATAAAATGTTGAAACTTAAAATGTGATTTCTCAAAAAGTTCTTAAAATATTTTCTAGAAAATTATTATGAATGTTTTTGATAGAATTTACTAGAAAATGAGCTAAAAGCTTTAAATTTGGATAATTTTTAATGATGTTTCACTCATAGTTAGATATAAAGATAATAAAATTTCGTTAAATATTCAATGTGTGTGATTTTGAAGGACTAAAACTTTTTACCAAATGTAAATTCAGCAAAGAATTTAGGTGATTCCCTAGTCCAATGTATAAGAAATTTGTTGCGTCAAAAAGTATTGAAATAATTTAATTTATTAAAAAATTAGACCTTTTGGAAAAACCCGATTATTTTTACTAAATGTTCTTTATTTATTAGAAATTTTATAAAAACTTCTCCAGGAATAGTTTTTTAGGTGCAATTCTCTATGATAATTTAAAAAATAAATTAAAGAAAAAAACGTTCTCCTAACGTAGACGTAAACCTTAAATTGTTTTGCTCTCATTTAATTGTAACTTCATACTCTGCCCGCACACCTTGATTGAATTTATGTGCACTCATGACAGAGGATGCGGCTACAAGCTAAGACGCCCCGAACAACCTACTACTGAAGGTTTAAAGGCTTTAAAGGTAATGGAGCAAATGGACCATATGGCCCAAGCCCTTTAATCCAGAGGTTTTTATCAGTAAGTTCAAAATTGACAACGAGAGAAAAAATAAACAAATAAGAGAATAAAGATATAGAAGGGTGGATTCGTGAGTTCATGACACAAAAAAACTAAAGAGTAGAAAGTTTAGGGATAGAAAACGTAAAATATTCTTGTGGCCAGGGACATCCGTACAAAATATGTGAAGATAAGAAATTAAAATATTCAAAATCATAAAAATAAAAAAAAGAAATATGTATTTTAAAAACATTAAAACTGCTTTAAAAAACAAGAAATAATTTTAAAAATAAGAATTAATGATAAAACGCTTAAAATATTAATTTATTTTAACATTAAGAAATTTTGACATCATACGGTACAGAACCGAGGCAACTGCTTTACATAACACGCCACGCCTTAATAAAATTAATAAAGAAGAGATAAAAGCAGTCCAGAAATTTGAATAATAAGCTCCGCCCTCACAATGAGTTTGGGAGGTTGGGAGCACTACGGTCTACTTTTTGCTACACGAGGGCTAATGAGACCGGGACCTACTGTTTAAAACCGATTCCGAACGGCTACGAACATCCATGCCTCAGTGGGGAACCCACGAACTCCGGTTCCGAAGGTCAGTGCCCTAACCATTCGGCCATCGTTCGGCTAACCCTCACAATGAGAGTATAGAGGCAAGTGGGAGCAGAATCACAGAATAAAAATCGGGAGAGTTACGAAAAGTGATGTATGGCCAATTTTAAATGTTTTAAAATTTTTTCTTACATTTCATATAGATTTTATATATATTTTTTGGAGACTTTTTCATTTTTTAAGATAGACGGCACGCAGAATTAAGGATCTTTGGAGAGAAATGGCCAAAGGACTTCTATTGCTAGTATCAGCGGGGTCGTAATTTACAAGATTTTTGATTAATTCATTGTTAAAATTCTTATGAAATTTATTAGAAAGTTTAAAATTTTGGAATAGAAGGAAGTCCAAGTTCGTCATGAATTTCATCATTTCGAAAATACCAAGGAGAGTTAGTGATTTCACGTATAAATCAATTTTGAATATCAGTTAAGATTTTAATATTAGAATATGTTGCATACGACCACGCTGGTACTGCATAGGTAAATATGGGACGTAGGAAGGAAGTGTAAACGAACCGCTTATTTCGAATAGTCATATTGCTTCGGTGAGAATTTAAGGGGTAAAGAACTCGCTTAGAGTTTCTATATTTATCTTTGACCGAGTAAAATGCTACTTCCAAGTTAACCTCATATTCAGTGTTACACCTACATATTTGACTATTACTGAAGGTGAAAGAGTGACACTGTTGTGCACCGTATACTAATATACAGTGGTGTCGTAGTTAAAATGCTTTGTCTTCATGTATGTATTGGCAAAATAAGTATAATTTATGGTGACTGGGAAACATTTTGGATAACTAATTTTTGAAATTGTATGGTGTTGAGTGTTAATTTTCAAATACGATAAAATTTAACCTTTTGCATTACTTTATTATTGCATTAATGTGTGTGTAGTTTATATGGTGTTCTAGCAACAGATCTTATTATTCTTCCAGTATGTTTAATTTAAATATTGAAAGAGTTTTATTACTTTCTGTTCGCTAATGTTCTACTGGTTATTTAAAAAAATTATGTTACATATTGTTAGTCTTAGCATTTTCAAGCTTTGTTCTAATAACTCATCTTTTTTCTATCATTTTTGTTTTAAAATATTCACAAAATTTTATTTATTTTGCGTTCAGACGATGTTTTTCTATCAACGGATATTTAACTTTTTTTCGTAATTTGTTATTTTATTTAATACTTAAAATAAATACATTTAATTCTTAAATTTTTTAATTTCGAACATATTGTTTATTATTTAGATTTCATTTCTTTTAATTTACATTTTTTTAACTCTAAAATGTCGACGTTACAGATATCTTTTTTGACCTATACATTGGTACATATTGTCTGGCATTTTGAAAGCTGCGAAGAGGACCAACATAAGTTGCCTTAAAGAGTAAATAATGTCAGTAATCGAAACTAAGAAATTATAACAAAGCAAGACCAAAATTTCTTAAACAGCTATTTATTGCCATAAAGAGTAAATATTATCAGTAATTGAAACTAATAAATTCTAGCAAATTTTTTAAACAGCTAATTTATGCCAAACACAGGTGGGAGGGACCTAATAATAATGAGAAGCTAATCATTAATATAGAAGGTAAAAAACAAACAGGATGGGACATTTCTTTATCGAAGTACAGCAAACTTTTGTAGTTAACTAATTTACAATTATTTTAATACTACTTAAAATCTGTAGATATTTCTTGAAGTTGGTTTCCAAAACATAACATTTGGCTGATTCTAAAGATATAAAATGTTGAGGAGATGATCACTCCTTTTAAAAGTCTAGGTTTTTTGATAGATTAAATTGCTCTCTTCTTATGTGGACATTGAGAGAAAAGTTGTATTTTAATTATTTTGTTGTTTAAAGCGGGATTTTATTTTAGTATAACTTATTAACAGCCGAAATTATTAAACCTGTAATACTTTTTAAAAATCTTGTATAACACCACAAATTTTTTTACAGATTTCAAATTTTAATTATAGAAGTTTTTTGATACTGTCTGGCTTCAATAGTTAGACAGTCTATGTAAACACGCTTAGGGCTTTACAGTTAAAGCGTGGTTATGAGCGAGCAGAAGGGTGAGGCATACATTTGTTCTGCTGAATAAGTAGTTTGTACATTGAATCTTATATCGAAGCTATAACCCCCTACCTAAAGCCGAAAATATTTATTAAGGATAGGAGTGTTACTCTAAGTGTTAAACAATTATTAGGTTAAGAATTACATAAAGGTGAAAAGACAGTTTGGTCCTAGATAGTAATATAAAATTAAAGTGGATAAAGTATTAAATAAATTAAAAAAATGAGTAGAAAGTTTAAAAAGAATAGAAAATTTTTATGCTGATGCAAGCATTAAATTTCTAAAATTAAAAAAAATTTAGGGTTTTTTTTTTATAATTTTCTTATATCAATTAATTAATTCAAGATCTTCAAGCTGATGGGTCAACTGGATTACCTAGGCCTAGTCCTCAAATCCAGAGATTTCTTACATTAGGCAGAGAAATTGACAACGAGCAGAGCAAAAACAAATAAAAGTTGAAAGATAAGGATAGGATGGTGGATTCATGAGTTCGTAACACAGTAATTAATTAATTAAATTAAATTTATAAAAATAAAAGGAGAAAGTTTAAAATGATAGCAGAAAGAAACGATGAAGTGGAGAATTGATAGGAATGCTAACCTGAATAGTAGCAAGCGTCATCGTGGCGCCATATCGGTGCGGAGAACTAATCTGGAGTATAAATTTTGAATAGACTTAGATAATTTGGAAAAGAAAATGATTTTCGGGAAATATGGCGGCTTTAGGCCACTTACGATTCCTGGATTCCCTGAAATCATAGTCAGGTAGCTCTGCAATAATTCGTTGTTGCTGTTATTAACGTTGTCATAAAATTTAATGGAAAGTTTAATTCAAATATCTCTAAAAGTTATGATGTTGAGATCACGTCGTATGATCCCATGCGTAGGTAACGCGGAGCTCTTGCTATTCCTATGAGTAACTCATGGGTACGATTTAAAATATCTAAGTTAGCGGCGAACGCCAGAGACAAGACCGGTGCTGCGTAAGTTTTGTACAGTACTGTTTTGTACAGCAATACTTTATTTCTAAGAGATAAATAAGGGCCGAAAGGTAGTGAACGAAGCTCAACTTTCCTGGCAGTAATTTTATTTTTTTATCTTAGTGATGTGAGGTTTCAAACATAAACGCTTATCTATCGTTACACCTAAGTATTTTACGAAGTTCTCTCATTCAATTACCTGGTCGTATAAATGAAGCCGCGGGGGTAGTTTGGAAGAACGAGTAAAATAATTTGCCTGGCTTTACCAGGATTTATGTTCATTTTCCAGTGTTTAAACCAACTCTGCTGCAGGGAAATTTGGCGAAATTACAGCCCCAGCTCCGTCCTTATCTACAGCGTCTACCCAGCCTCCCAATACTGATAATCTTACTTCATCACATAATCAACTTGGTGAAAAAGCCAGTTTACTCACGGACATTAAGCAACTTCTTGGCATACAGGATTTTGAAGAAATTAGTTTAAAACTTCGACAAATTAAATCTAACATCGTCAAAGCTAAGACCACTGAAGAACGCATGTTGGCGTTTTTCTCTCCTCTTATCCAAGACCCCTCCATCGCCATTGATGGCTTTGAATAGGTTTCTAACAGTCTTCGCATGAAACTGCAACGGCATCAAAAATAGGATTCGTGAGTTCAGGGAATTCGTAAATGAGCGCTCACCCGATATTGTACTTCTTCAGGAAACCCATCCTCCGACCAGAAGATAAAATCAAACACTACACCACATATAGGAATGATTTCAATAGTCTAATTCAACCCATGAGACGCACTGCTATTATTATTAAACGTTCCATGCAACATCATGTTATTATTCTTCCTACTTTGCAGATCATAAACGCCACTGCTACAACATCAAAATCAATAATGAATCGCATTATACTATAATTTCAACTTACATCAACCCTCCTTTAAATCTGCTCGAGGTACTAACTGATCTCTATGCTTTAAGCAATATTAATAATGATACTATAATCTTTGGAGATCTTAGTACATGGCATAGGGACTGGCATTGTACCTGTAAAAAAGCATATGGACAAGTAATAATAACTTTTCTGATAACTCAGACTTTGATATTTTCGCACCTAGAGAACCAACACACCATACAAATCATAGCAGTAGCGTTATTGATTTTGCCTTAATTAAAGGTATTCCAAATTCTTTAAATATTGAAATTATTTGTGACCTTTCATCAGATTATAATCCAGTTCTTTTAAAAATCTTTATTAGCAATAACACTTACAACACTTACTCTTTTACTCCAAAGAAATTTATTAAATGGAAGCAATTCAAAGAACATCTTAATTCTAAACCTTTTGCCCTCCCTAATATTGAAAGCACTAATGATCTTGAATTTTTTATTACTAAATTATCTTCTGATATTAATAACATTATTACTTTTGCTTCCACTATCATTCCTGACGCAGACAAACGCCACTATGACAGACACCTTAAAATTTTAACTAATAATAGGAATCGGGCCAGAAAAGCCTGGCAACGCAATAAAACTCCACTAAATAAAAGAATTATGAATAATACACAACAAGATCTGAAATACTATATACAAGATAATCTAATAAAGACTGGGATAACTTTTTAACTTCTTTGGACCCCACTAACAATTCCATCTGGAAGTCTGCCAGACTCTTTAAAAATTCGTACACTCCTATTCCGCCATTAAAAGGTCCAAATTCTAATAATATACTCTATACTGCAGAAGAAAAAAGTAATTTAATCGGCAGCACGTTAGCTCAAAATTTTACCATAAATCCAGGTTCTGTCGTAAACACGACCAACGAGGTTTCCGATAGTATTAACATTATTCAAAATTTTAATTCCTTTAACACTAATGTTCATATTGATTCGGCTGCCCTTGTCAAAATTATTAAACACTTACCTAAACGTAAATTTCCTGGATAAGAAAACATCACTAATATTGCTCTCAGTCATCTCCCCATTCAATATATTTATTACATTTATACCGTCATCTATCATATTTTTTCCTTTTGTTATTTTCCTAGCAATTGGAAAATTTCAATTATTGTCCCTATTCCAAAACCTAAAAAGGATCATTCTTCTCCAGATAATTATCGTCCGATCAGCTTGATTAAAACTATTATTAAAATTACTGAAAAATTTATTCTTGCGGAAGTGAACAATCACTTAGACGAAAATAATATTATAATTCCATATCAGTTTGAATTCCGTTTGGCCTCTCATCTAGTCTACCGTATTGCAGAATTCTTAGCTAATAATAAATTAAATAAATTATCTACTGCTGCAATTTTTCTCGATGTTGCTCGTGCTTTTGACAAAATCTGGATACATGCCCTCATTCATAAATTACTTCTTCATAACATGTAGTCAAAATTTCTGAATGACTTCAACAATGGAAAATTGGGATTAACACTTCTAAATGCAATGCAGCTATGTTCACATCAAAGCAGAGAACGCCTTATGTCAACTACACCACTTATACCAATAACACTCGAATCCCATGGTCGACACCGTTAATTATTTAAGAGTAACTCTTGATAAAAACTTAACATGGAAGCGAATATCCTTTAATTAGACAACGCGTTGGTTACTCATAATTTTTTATGAGAACGTACTCACCTCCTCGCTCTCTCGTGAGCTGGAGCGTTTTAAATTCTTGTTTGGATTACTTTTTGCCTAGAGGCCTAAATTTATGTTTTGATCACTTCACGTTCGGAGGTTAAAGTGAAGACTTTCCACTTCGCTAGGTACTCCGTTAACTCAATTACCTTGACCTTGACCCGACGTTTTACTTCTTTTGTATTCTATTGACACTGTAAAATTTTCCTTCTCTCCGCGAGTAGGTATAGCCTAGTCGGTAAGTGCCTACCTCTTTTAGCTCGGGGTTCCGCGTTCCGTCCCCAGCGATGGACTAATTTTTCTAAATTCCAAATTTTAACTAGTTTTATTTTAATTAATTATTTATTAATTACCCTAATTTTTTGGGTGTCACATCATTTCAGCTCTCTTACTAATCAAGTTTATTTTGCTTGATTTGTGTTGTCCTGTGTTCGTCTTATAAAAAATATAAAAACCAAAAAAATGTTAAAAAACTTATAAAAACTAATAAAAATTTTGTAAAACTAAATATAAAATATCTTTTTGTTATCTTTATGTGTATTAATTTGTACCTGGAGTCGATTAATTTTTCACCGTGTTCATTTAACTCTTATTTGTAACCTAAACCTTTCATGTAATTTGTACATCTTCCTGCTCTCACTAGATGGCGATACTGAATTACGGTTTTTCAATATTATGTGATTATGCTCCTGGCCAAGTGTAAATTTAATATTTACTATGTGTTTATGTCATTGTTCAAGGTACAGAATGATTATTAATCATTCAACGCGTTGTTTTTCCCATATACGTTGTTATGTGAACGAATTCCTCACCTTACAGCATTTTTCTTTCGTTTTTACGAAAGCCGCTGTAAGCGTATTAACTTTTCTGTTTGGCAAACTCTTTTTTCTTTCTGCACCAAATTATGTTGTGATCTTTATTCGTTCGGAGGTTGAAGTAGTGCATTTTCCACTGCTCGGTACTCCGTAAAAACAATTACCTTGACCTTGACATTTTACTTCTGTTAAAACTATATATAGAAGCAAAAATATACTAAAATTAAGCTACTCATTTACACTTCCTCTCTAAGTCCAATTTTTACCTATGCAGCTCAAGTGTGGTCGAATGCAACAGATTCTAATGTTAAAATTCTAACCACTATTCAAAATTTAATTCTTAGAGAAATAATTAACGCTCCCTGGAAGTTTAGGAATACTAAAATTCACGAAGTATCACAAATTCTTCCTATTCCAAATTTTATCTACAATCTTTCTGTTAAATTTCATGAAAAATTAACCAATGCTTTAAACAATAATCTTGTCAATTACGATCCTACTGATGCTAGTAATAGAAGAAGGCCTTTGGCCAATCTTGGCAAAGATCATTAATGTTTTTGTGTTGTCTTCATGAAAAATCAAAAAAATCTCCCCAAAAAATTATTAAAAATGTGCAAAATGTAAAAAAAAAGTTTTATAATATCGTAAAAGGAACTGATGCGATATCTACGGGCTTCTTACCGCCATGTTTTTTTCTTGGCGATCTTGGCAAAAAAAAAAAAAACC
Organism: Pardosa pseudoannulata; assembly: GCA_032207245.1. NCBI lineage: Eukaryota > Metazoa > Arthropoda > Arachnida > Araneae > Lycosidae > Pardosa > Pardosa pseudoannulata. The sequence goes on along the minus strand of CM063497.1, from coordinate 98,351,040 downwards.
ATTTTTGAAAATCTCTAAATTAAATTGCCGCAGGAAAATGGCGCTCTCTAAAAGATCACCAAGAAAAAAACATGGACGCCACCACACGCCAAATTTTTATTTTTGAGGGGGCGGGAACCCCCCTCCCATATTGTTAGAACAAATATAAAAAAACATACACACATTTTGAGAAACATTAAATAAAAAGAAATAATGATACATTGAAAAATTATTTAAAAAACATATTTTTTTTTTAATTTTGAGAGGGGAACCCCCTCCATACTGTTACAACAAATAGTAAAAAATATTCACGCATTTTAAGAAACATAAAAAAAAGATATTAATTATCAAATATATTAATTTTTTCTATTTTTAGTTAAGGGGGGAAACCCTCAACAACCCCATAATATTGCAACAATTATAAAAAAAAACAAAACATACACACGTTTTGAAACACACAAGAAATTATGAAACATTGAAAAATTATGAAACAATTCCCTCCTTTCTAACCCATAATGCACAAAATACCGAAAAAGATTTAAAAAAAATTGTACAACCTGACCACGCGCACACTCCAACCAGACCAGCACGTACGGTAACGCACAACTCTCTAGAGGAGAAATAAATCCGAAAGAAGCCAGTTCGTCAAGCGCCATTTTAAAAAACGTTATAAAAAAAATTATTTGAAAGAAAATAAGAGAAAAAAATTAAAAGAAGCTAATTAATTCGCGTTACTGACTATCACATGCAGTAACGGGATAAACTCTCGAGAGGAAAAATAATTCCAAAAAGTCGCCAGTTGGTTTCGTGCACCAATGGGGTTTAAGGAACGAACCAGATTGTCACTACAAAGCTCCCATGCCAGGGAGATAAAAGATAGTCATCGCCCGGCAAAACGCCCGAAAAAGTAGCCAAATTTGGCGAAAAAACCCGGAGCGTAGATATTGAATCTCTACCCATATAATTATTGAGACCATTTACTATTTTTAACAAAACAGCATCTATATTAAAGCCATCCCTTTTAAATATGCTTGAAAATGATTTTAAAAAATTTTCCTCCTTATCACTTATGAAAGGGTCTATAGATTTTAACATATGTGGTGTTAGTTCTATATCAAACCTTAACACAAGTAGAAATCATTGTTTTACTACTAAAATCGTTTAACTTCAGACAATAAAAAGAACAATGTCCATGCACCAATATTAGTACATACAATCACAATAAAAGAAAAAAATAAATGTTTTCTGACCTGCAATTTTATAGCAAATTTAAATATTTACACTCAAGTCACAATCTTCAAGTAGTTAATTAGTTAATAATACTAGCAAGGTATACAGCATTAACACTAAAAGTTAACACTATTTGAGTTTGAAATAATTTATAAATTCGACAAAAATGCCAAAAAGCTTTGCTTGCATTATCAATGCGATAAAATAATTAGTATCATTATGATTTTTAGTTACATGATAAAACAAAATGTGATTATATTGTATTAAAAACAGATACGATGTTAAAATCGAATAATACCACGTGCATCGTGCAGAAAACAAAATGTACAAGGTATTAAAGGAATAAAACGATTATAATAATTCAAATAACTGTACATAATCTGAAGAGCTCTTAACGTAGGAAATAACTTTATTAATATCGTTATTTCTAGAAAACATGCTTGCAGTATTAATTTAATAAATTTAATAGTATTTTAAATTAAAAAATAACACACGACGAGAATACATTACATAAAACACAGCTATAATGATGAGAGTAAAACTTAAATAATACCACGTGTATTGTTTATAGAACAGAAAAATAAACAAGAAATAACAATAAATGAAATATAATAATAATAATATAATTGTTTTTTACCTGAAAGACTCTTAGAAAAAGATAGAATTAACAAAAATATAAAAATGAAGCACCAAATAGGGAAACACCAACACGCCAGCGTAACTTGCCGATCTCTCAGAGAGTTTACCTCGGAGTGGACATTTTGTCGCCAATGTAGTTTGCCAAGACCGGAAAAATTTAGATGTTGTATAAAACTCACTTTTTAAGGAGATTAACACCGTACCCTACGGATTTGAGTGTACGACTCCTCGAGAGGTTTACTTTCACTTTAAAATAACCTTTGCAGGTTGTAGATTGTTTGGGATTCCAGGGCCGAAGGAATTATTCCCAATTGGTGAGAGTTACAAATTCATGATCTAGTGTCCTTCTTTAAAATTACCACAAAAATTATATGAAAAATGCAGGTCTTTTAGGAAAGTTAACACATTTAAAGTTATGAAACAATTGGCCCATGAAGTTTACACTAATAATTAAATACAAGATAATAAAATAAAAAGAAAAAATAAGAGAAAATATAATGATAGCTATATAAAAAAAGTTTAGGGATAGCAAAGAATTTTTATAGTTAAGACATTTTATAATTTTTTTTTTCATTTTTAAAAAGAAAAGAGAAGCACGAAGTGAAAGAAAAAGTTACATAAAATTGCACATTGCAGTAGGAAAGGAAGGAGCAATAGCGCGGTAAAGAAATAGATAATCGAAGCGATCGGAGAGGAGCTCAGATCAGGTTCTATTGGATGGCCTCGCATTCGAGGAAGTGTAGGGGAGAAATTAGTAAAGGAACATGGCGGAAAATTAAAAGTTAAGGAATCATGGCTGCTCTCGGCCTTTTCCTATGCTTAGCCTTCCGTTGATCATAGTCCGGTAATTCGGCTATGATCGGGTTAGGCAAGCAGTTAATCTTAGCATAGAATTTTGAAGAAATAATAGTGCTAATGTTAAAAGAATCAATGCACAAGTCCCTCCGAATAATATAATTGGTGAGATACTTGGGGGCCTGAGCGATTGTCCGAAGAGTTTTATTCTGAATTCGGTTGATAGCTTCGACATGATATCGTGATGCAAACGACCAGATTGGGACAGCATAAGTGGCGCCAGGTAAGACCACAGTTTTGTAGAGCAAAAGCTTATTACTAATTGAAAGGTGGGGGCCACAGAGCAATAAACGCAAATCACGAATCCTGTAATTCATGGCAATCTTCACGTTGTTCACATGGTTTTTCCATGTCAGTTTCTCATCTAGAATTACACCTAAGTACTTAAACGTGTTACCCCATTTAATTTCCTCGTCGTATAAACACAACCACGGTGGAGTTTTATAGGTTTTGCTAAAATATATTGCTTGGAATTTACTAGTATTAATTTTAATTTTCCACTTAATGAACCATTTTTCCAGATCATAAAAATGATGCTGAATAAAAGAAGTTACGCAATTAATGTGTGGGGCAGTAGTATAAATTGCCGTGTCATAGGCGTAGAGAGTAAGAGTAGTTAATTCATTACGGGGATAACATTAATAAAAATATTACAAAGAGTCAGGCCTACATTGGAGCCTTGCTGAACTCCAGTAGTTATTGTTTTGTTGTTCGAATAGGTGTTGTTGACACGGACTTCGAAAGAACGATTGCAAAGGTAATGATAAATAAGATGTATAATTGCATCAGGCACTTAGCTGAATAAGCTTGAAAATAAGTCCGTCGTGCCTGATGCGGTGGAAAATTGTTAAATGTCTAAAATGAGTGCTCCAGTTGGCTTTTTGGATTGCAGACCTTCGCTAGTGACTTCTACAACTCTAAGTAACTCATGTGGGTTGTGCTATGCTGGTGGAGAAAGCCAAATTGCTCTGGAATAATCGTGTTATTTACGTTCAAGAAAGTCTGTATGCGGTTGAGCATTATACGCTATTAAAGATACTTTACTGCGGTTTGAGAATGAGAGAAACAATAGCTAGTTTCCAGCAGTTTGAAAAATGCTTCAGCTTCAGGATCCCGTTGATAATGGTGGTAAAATATATTATGGATGTTGGGGGGGGGGGAGTTCTTGATGCAACGATTATTTATACCGTCCATACCAGGAGCTTTCCTATTCTTCAGCTTGTTAATTGCCTCTCTAACTTCATCATCATGCTAGCATTTTCAATAACTCGGAGAGGTGCTGAGGAAGTTGTTAATAGTACTAAGTACGAGGGAGTTGTGATCTGCGTCTACATGATCGGCGTTCCAAGAAACTGCTTCTCTTAAACTTCCTCCCATTATAAAGGACGGTTATGGGGCTCCTTAGCCAAAAGGCCTTATCCTCCGGTCGAAAGGTAAAGAGTAATCGACCATCTGTTAAGTATAAAATAAAGTTATGAATTTAGAAAGGAGTAATTTAAATGCCGGTCGTTAAAAAGTGGGTAAGGGAAAAGCGTAAGGGTTGGGGTGAAGTCTTGAGACCTGTCCTAAGATATAAACGGACAGTTATGGGGATCCTTAGCCATACGGTTTTATCCCCGATTCTAAAGATAAACAGTAAGCAGGGTAAAAACTGTAAGGTATTATTAAGTTTTTTAGAAAAGAAGTAATTTAGAGGTCCCGGTCATTAGAAGGTGGGTAAGGAGAAATCAGTGAGAGCTGTGACTTACGTTGCATGTACCTGTAAAAATACAAAATATCCGATTAACACCCTAAAAGAAAGTTGTGGTTAGTATACACGGTGCGAAACAAAATAGAGTCTTACGGTCAAATAATAAACATCAAACACAGTTAGGTACACTATCCTGCTCCCTAATAATAAAAATACACATATTTATTTATTTATTTATTTATTTATTTATTATTTATTTTTTTGTAATACAACACATAACTTTATGGTACAACATATAACAAGGGTCTGTATGCAGGGGGAGGGGGGATAAAATAATAAGAGCTAATATGGTAATTAAAGGTAGAGAATCTATTGTCAGCAAAGCATTGCTGCACGCGGCAGCTTAGAGTTACTCTGGTTATAATAATCATAATCTGCGAGTTATGCAATTATTTCATTAGGTAGACTAGTTATTTTATTATAAAATTATTAGATGATTTCACACCATATTGTTTGACAGTTAATGTATTAAAGTCGCGTCTTATTAATTCTTTGAACAAGTATCTACGTGCGCCTCTAATACACCTCAAGAATTTATTTTGAATTGTTTCTATTAATTTCAAATTAGATTTCGCGGCAAACGACCAGACCGGGACTGCATAAAGAGTGGTTGGTAGAACTATTGTTTTATATAAAAGAATTTTGTTTTTAAATTTAAGTGTTTACTGTTAAAAAGCTTTTTTAAGTTTTCTAACTTTCCTATCATTTTAATTTTAATATCCGTTATGTGAGGAGGCCAAGTTAGATTTTTATCTAAAGTTACAAATAAATATTTTACGGAGTTTTCCCAGTTAATTAATTTGTTGATTAGATATAGTCTAAGGAGAGTTTTATAGGTACTAGAAAAGTAAGTAGCATGACATTTAGTAGGGTTAACTTTAATTTTCCATTTAAGAAACCTGTCTTTCAGACTGTCTAGGTCTGGCTGTATGAAGCTAGCAACTAAGCTTACATGTGGGGCTGAAGCAATTATAGCTGTGTGATCCACATACAAAGCTAGGGAAGTATAATCATTCATAGGAATGGCGTTAATATAAATATTGAAGAGGGTGAGACCTAAGATGGAGCCTTGCTGAACACCTGCTGTTATAGATGTTAAAGTGGAGTCAGTGTTTTGTATGCGGACTGTGAAGTGACGATCGCAAAGGTAATTGTGTAAGAACTGTATTAAAGCATAAGGCATTTCAAGCTGAATGCGTTTGTAAATGAGGCCTACATGCGAGATGCGGTCGGAAGCCTTTGCGATGTCGAGAAAGAGTGGACCAGTTGGCTTGCGTGATTGGAATCCCTCGCTAGCGAGTTCTACTACACAAAGCAGCTGATGAGAGTTGTTGTACTGGTTACGAATATCAAATTGCTCCGGAATTAGAACATTATTTTCAAACAAAGTATTCTCTTTTACACTAAAAAGTACATAAAGATGTTTTTACACTAATTTTAACATTTTTACACAATATATATATATATATATATATATATATATATATATATATATATATATATATATATATATATATATATATATATATATATATATATATATATATATAAGAATACATATACATTCGAGAAAATTTTTTACAGATATGTGTGTGTGCTTATACATGTATATACATGTATGTTCATATATACGTACACATATTAATGTGTATAAGCATGGGCGTAACTTGGCAGTTTTCAACTGGGGGGGGGGGCAAATGTTTTCAATAATGAATATTCGATAATCCTAATACGGTAATATTTAACCCTTTTTTAACTTATTATTTTTGTTATTGTTTATTTAGTTATAATGGCAAAATCTTAACAAACGTGAAAAATTGCTGCAAATCACAAAATATGATGGTTCATTTCATTAATTCTGCCAAAAAATGTTCTGTTTCTTTAAGCTTGCAAACATATATTTCGCCATGGAAGGGAGGTAAGATTAAATGTTAAATACCCAGTAAATCATCTAAGTAAAATTAAAATTCAATGGAGTAAAATTAACTTAAGCTGGTTTTATCCAATTTAAACACAAATTGTTTTTTTGCAAAGATATAGACGTAATTTATTTTCTTGAAAGCATAATGCTACATATTTATGTCAAATAATTTGTCTTCATTTCTCTCCTCTTCAATGAAACACACGTTATGATTAAAATGTAAGTACTGTTTTACTTTTCGAATGCTTTTAAATATCAGTTAGTCGTTCACAAATGTAACAATAATATTTAGATTTTTAGTATATTTTGAAGTTCTTACATATTATAAAACTAATAGGAGTATTTAAATTTGCAACATGGATAATTTGGTGCACATTTGGGGTTTGGTTTGGTTTTGAAGAGCTACGGTCTACTGTTTTACTAACCAGGACTAGTGAGATCGGTACTTACTGCTTAAAGCCGATTCCTAACGGCTAAGAACATCCATGCCATCAGCGGAATTCGAACCCAAGAACATCAGTACCGAAGATCAGCACTCTACCGCCCGGCTGAATATTTGGGAATACTCTGGTATTTAATGAATAACGATGCTCATTCGAATGACAGTAAAATTATCCCATAATAACATGGGAGTTCTCCATTGTCGGAATATTTGTCCCTATTTGGGTGGAAGATAATTTATTGTTTTGAGGCACCTTTGGGTACAATTTTAACCACTTTTGGTGTATATAAAGAGCCAAAAATTTTAAAGAGTATCTAATGATACTCTTTTGAATGACACTTAAATTGTCCCAATATTCTGATGTGTGTGTATTATTTTGGGGGGGGGGGTAAATTTATGATTCTGGATACATTTGAGGTTGATTTTGGTGCATTTTCGGTGTTGATTAAATTTCAAAAATGGTTGATAAAATCTGATCTAACGACGCTTATTCGAATGATATATCGTTCATGTTTATAAAATCATTTAAAAAAATCCATAAAGTTATCCTTCCCCCTTACAGTTTTTTAATCATTTATTTAACTGATCATTGATATGTTGATCAAATCTGATCAAATTAATGACGTACTTTGAAAAGTTAGCGTCCGTCATAGTGGGGGGGGGAGATAACTTTATTTGGGTATATTTTCAGTTACATTTAAATTTTAAAATGATATTAATGTCAAACCTTTCAAAAAATTTTATAGATAATTAAATAAATTTATCGACTTTGTAAATGTAACTCATAAAGTAGTCTCAAAATTCCTGAATTTTTTAGTAATATAAAATCAATTTTCATTTCCGTAAAAGAATGCTTACTTTATTACTGCATTTATTATTATTTGATTTACAGCTCAATAATTTATCTATTAGATCCTGACTTGAAAGTACTTCTTATTCATCTAAATTAGTTATAGTATTTCGAATTTCCATATCTAATTTGAATACCTGATTACTTTTTATGTTGTTCCGAAATTTGTATTAAAGCGTTATTTATAACCTTTGACTCAAAATGTTGCATTATGTTATTCTATATTTTTCTTAGTGAGCTTCTAATTGTTTGCCTTTTTCTTCTTAATTTATTTAGCATCATGGGTATAATTTAGGAGGAGCAGGGTGGGGGGCAAATTACTTATATGGTCAACAAATGTACCTACAAACTTACTCTGAAACATGAAAATTTAGAAAAAAAATCCCAAAAGTGCACTTTTATGATATACAGTTTTAATGAGCAACCCCCCCCATACACACACCTACAAATTAGAGACATATTTTACAAAAAACACTAAAAGCATTTTGAAATTTGAAAATTAAAAGATAAAACTTTCTTGTAATATAAAAAGGAAACTTGAGTGAAAATTTGGTCTCATTTATTTAAATGAGAACTTCCAACTCTTGCATTGCCATACTTTCAGGATGGGTGTTAAAAAACAACTATCCAAGGGACATGCAAAATACATATCATAGATTCACAATCACATAAGACGATAAAACAAAACAAGGCCGTAGCCAAAAATTATTTTCATAGGGTTACCACGGGAAAGACACTGTTATTTTTGAATAATACTTCAGAAAACTACAGGTTTTGTTGTGCATGTATACTCCTAATAAGTAATGATTATCATAACACAAATGTAGTTTTACAATAAAAAAATGATATAGTGAACAATTTAAAGGTTTGGAATGTTTAATTAAGTATTTGCTCAATGGATTTAATAATAAAATAAACATTGAAAAGATATAAACTATACATGACATTAAATTCTAATTTTAAAAACAGAAGTATAACTGAAGAAAAAGCCTAAGTTTGACAGAAAATTAATAAGTTCAATTTTTTTTATCTTATTATAAGTTGTCTCACCTTGGATACTTGCAAAAAATTTTCACAATTTCTTCTGGTTGTCTCTATCCATAAAGCGATAAAATAGAGTAGTAATCAATGAGCTCTCACTGTTCGAATACTGTTTAACTCATCAAAGTCATTATGTATGACAACTTTCCGGTCAGAAAAAGTCCCCAGCTTTATATCTGAATAGCACAATAAATGACCGGAAAGAAGTACTCTTTTTACCCGCAAGCGTTCTTAAACCAATTTCCTACTCCCTTGTATATGGAAGGTCCTGGTGGTTGTTGCTTTTTACCTGAAGTAAAGTCTGGAAGGACTGACTATACCAACCTTATACTTTGCTAACTATCCTACCCAGCTAGATATCTAAATTACTTCAGTGCCGCGCGCTGGCCGAATGGTTAGGGTGCTGACCTACGGTACCAGTGTTCATGGGTTCGAATCCCACTGTGGCGTTGATATTCGTAGCCGTTCGGAATCGGCTTTAAGTATTAGGTTATGATTTCAGTTTCTGCACTGGTGTTTTTTTATTTCTAACACCTGAATATTAATCCCCTGAATACTCCTGACTATGTCCTTCAAACAAGTAATCTGTTGGAGAATCTTGAAGTTTCTTAAGAAGAATCGTGCTAATTCCTTTTTCGATGGCATGTGATTATTCCTGAAAAAAGGTCTTTAAAAAAGGCGAGAAGCATACAGTTATTCGAGTACCTATACTTGCTTTAAAATTTTCTATGCATATACAAACACACAAAAAGTAAAACTAAAGAAAAAATATTAAAAGTACTTTCTAATTTGCGAGATATTTGAAAACAGAACTCTATACACTGCAATCTAACAATTTTAAATACTATCCAAGCTGGAAATCTGAAATAGTCAAGGGCCAACAGTATCGTTTCAATATGTAACTACTTAGTCACTTACACGAATAATGGGTTAACTGGATTCCCTGGCCTTCCGCCTAGTTAAATTTGTCACTTAAAATTTTATTATAGAAATCGTTCGTTAGGCTGATAATGAAATAGGTACGGTGAGAGATTTGTATGAATTCCTTATGCTTACAACTTTTGGATTGTTAGGCTTTTCCAGTTAAAGATTATATGACACTTATTTAATGGCTTGGTTAGAATAATAATTAGCCCAGTCATGCAAACGATCCCACGAAGAGTAGAGTTTAAAGGGCGATACTTATGCCGACCAGATGTTCAATTCCCTTTTCAAGAGAAAAAAAACCCTCCTTTAGAGACTAATGACTGAATTCTATGCTCACCCCAGGCCATATTGTGTCCATTTATCTCCCGTACAGGTCATTTCCGTCACTCGAGGTGTCCAAGCTTATGTATGTCTTCCCTGTATAGGTCTGTATTGTAAATAAAATACAATTACCTATAATTGCTTTAAAAAATTCGCAGGGAAGGACGATAACCGTAATTATTATAAATATTAAAAATACTACTAAAAACAGAATAATTTCAAAATTCATTAAAATGTCGACTAAAAAATTTAATATACCCGAAAAATCTAGAGGGGCAAACCCCCAAGTTCGAGTACCTATACTTCCTTTAAAAAATTCACAGGAAAGGATGATAACAGTAATTAGAATACATCTTAAGCATACTGAAAAAAAAAAAACTAATTTCAAAATTCATTAAAATGTCGAATCAAAAATTTAATGTAAATTAAAAATCTAGAGGGGCAAAACTACAAGTTGAAGTACCTATACTTCCTATGAAAAATTCACAGGAAAGGATGATATCTGTAATTAGAATACATCTTAAGCACACTGAAAAAAAAAATTTCAAAATTCATAAAAATGTCAAAACAAAAATTTAATATACCATAAAAATCTAGAGGGGCAAAACTACAAGTTCGAGTACCTATACTTCCTTTAAAAAATCACAGGAAAGGATGATAACTGTAATTAGAATACATCTTAATCATACTGCAACAAAAAAAGTAATTTAAAAATTCATTAAAATGTCGAAACAAAAATTTAATATACTCTAAAAATTTAGAGGGGCAAAACTACAAGTATAAGTACCTATACTTCCTTTGAAATTTCACGGGAAAGGATGATAACCGTAATTAGAATACATTTTAAGCATACTAATAAAAACAAAATAATTTCAAAACTCATTAAAACGTTGAATCAAAAATTTCATTTATGAATTAAACCCTAAAATTCTGGAGGGGCAAAACTACAAGTTTACCCCTCCTCTAAAAATCCTGGGGGGGCAATTGCCCCCCCCCTTTGCCCCCCCCCCCTAAATTACGCCCATGTATACACATATATATACACACATATATATACACATACACACACAATATATAATGTTTTTGAAACCTAATAAATTTATGGAGCACTCATAAAAATATAATTATATGCTTCTATGTATTAGGCTAAGTTATAAATATACGAGAAATTCGTATTAATAGAGAGTGGCCAAATACTATCTTGTGAACAGGCTCCTGGTAGCCCAGGATCAGTGTTGCGACTCCTGCCAACACCTCCTAGAGAGAAGGCCTGAGCACAGTTTACCAGAAAATGTGATGACGTAGTGGCATAAGGCTGACAACATTCTGTAACTCTGACCAGAAACTTCCAAGTTATCACTTTTCCAATTATTTCCGTCGCCAAATGCAAAATCAACATATATGTATGGAATGTGCGTAATGGCAACGTTGGCGGAATTCGTTTCTTGAGCGGCGGATATGAGAATTCATTTGTGTTTTCTCTGAGTATGCGAATTCAATTTCTGTATATTTCGGTTAATTTTTTTTTTTTTGTAATAATGCCGTATAAATGTATTGTTCTTATTTGTAAAAGTAATTATGACTCCGAAGGTAACAAAAAATCAGTTTTCTTGTTTCGAAGAAGAAAAGTTTTGGGACAAAAGTGGATTATTTCGATTCCTAGAAAAGCCTGACTGTGAACAAGAATTGTCATGTAAGTAAACTCTATTGTTATTTACAATTTTTAAGCATAAGATACAAGATTAAACCCCTACTTAAAAAGTAGATTTTTTTTTACAGTTACTCTAGATTATAGACAGTACTTTTGTTTTGACTAACGTATATGAAGAAATTTGATGAATAAATAAGAATATTCTTTGTTTTTTAAACATATATATTAAAAATTATTCAACTATTAAAATGTAGTTTGTCATAAATAAATAATACTAGTAAATTTTACAATGCAATATTACAATTTCTTTAGAATTAACTACTTAATTAAAATTATGCTAAAAACATGTTAAATATTGTATTTTTTTTTTTTAAATCGAGTTAAAAGAAACAGTTCAAAATATAATGTAGTATTAACTTTTATATCATTAAAACGTCATTTAGAATTAGATATTTTGAAAATAAATTGATTAATGTTTGATATTTGAAAAATATTCCTATCTGTATAGACGGTCGAAATTTGTGTATTTTCATTTGTAAAGCAACTAAAAGAATAAAGTAATTATATATTATATATCATTGAAGCTGACCTTTGGATATAATCCTTTTAATACTTTAAAAAGTATAGTGAATTTCTGTTTAGATAATTATTTTATAACATTAAAAACTGTTTTATTTGTAACATACTAAAATACTGTACCGTCTCTTGTTAGGAAAAAGGAAAAAGTATTATCAAAAGCCATTGAAGAGAGCTTAGAATTTGTGGAAAAATCCAAATATATTTTCAATTCTGTGGCAGAACTTTCAATTTGTGTATCCCAAAACGAACTGTATAATCGTTGGATATTTTTGGATATGAAGATTAATATATTCTTTGCACATATAGTTACCAAATCCATAAATAACTTCTTCCGTTTGTATTGATAAAAATTTATCTGACCAGTGTTTTTTAAAAATACAAAGTTCAACAAAAGAGGTCAGTATAACTTTCCCTGTGTTTTTACTGACTTAAAATATATATTTGATGTATTAATTACTTAGGTTAATACTCATAGGTTGTATATTGTAAATGATTTTAATAAATCTTGAACAAAATTTCTTAAGTATGTTATGTGTATTTTCATTGTGTATGTATCAAGTTATCAAGTGTAAAGAAAGGAAGTTAAAGTCTAAATTTCTATTAATAGACTTATTACTCTGTTAATAAATAATGAAATTTTCATTCTCGTGTTTAATTTTAACATCAAATGTAAAAATAAATTCTGATTTGTTTTTTCTTTTCGAGAAATAAAATTTCATATAAATATGTTTTTTTTACCTTATTTAATGCAGTGTTTACTTGGGGTTTTGCTCTACAAACTTGGGGGAAATGTTTCTATTTGAAGTTAAATGAATTAGTTTTAAATATATTTCCTGGATTAAATGTAGAAATTTCTTAAAATTTTATGAATGTATTTCTAAGTAGTAGAAGAAGCATAAATAATAAAATTCTAGGATGTTTTATTTTTCTTTTAAAACTATAAACATATTTAAGTAAGTGTTTTTTTTTTTTTTTAAATAATTTATAACTCCATTTGATATTTAATGCACTATCCATATAATAGATAAAGTATGTTAATATCTTGATTTTGGGGATGATAGGTGTTATTGTGAAAATCTGGAAGGATTATAATTTGTGCTTGAGTTAATTCTTTTTTATTAAAGAATTCAAATTTTAGAGTGTATATGTTTTACAAATGTGTGTTATTTTAGGCGTATTTGATAGAATAAACAAAAAGCAATATATTCGGTGTCAGAGAACGGTTAATGTTAATCAAAAAAACTGAAATTTGCTATAAATAATCGCCAGTGAATAATAAATCAAATTTTTTTGTTGCCGTTAAAACTACAGCTTCAACTGAATGGCTTTGATAGTCAGCCTTATCTCGTGACGTCACAGTGAGTGTGCTCAGGACTTCTCTCTTTAGGAGGTGTTGCTCCTGCGCCGCTTAAATATGTTTTATTCTTAAAACGGGATTTTGTTCCTTGATGTTCTCTACCCCGGGGAAAAGAGCTGTAGTTGAACTCCAGCTGCCATGTTGGTAGTATGTGTATAAGTGTTATTTTGTAGATATGTGTTGTGTTGTCAATAAATGTCCGTAATGGAGTTGGATATAATTATTTATTGGAACAAGGCATAAAGAGACAAATTGTTATTATAAATAATTTATTATTTTAAATAAACATAATATGAAATAAAAAAAAATTATTTATTGAAGTATTGATTCACTAAATAATAATAAAATTAATAATATATAATAAATGTTCCAATAATTTCTGTGAATAATGCATAGATTATTGTAGTGTTAAGTACTTCATAATGTGTTTATTATCCTAGAAACTTCTAATTTAAATATTTCACACACACACACGCACATATATATATATATATATATATATATATGTGTGTGTGTGTGTGTGTAGCATAACATCCATTTCCAATAAGCTATTAATCTGGTTGTTTATAGTATTAACCACCAAAGCACTCATTGCAGAAATAGCTACTCTAAAATTTAATTTTTTTTTTAAATATTTTCAATCTATTCATGAGTAGCATACATCATGTAAACATTTGAAAAATGGAGTATATTTTACATTTTATTTATTTTTTATTTTTTATTTTTATTTTTTAAAAAAATTAAAATTTTGTTATTCTACAGAAAACGTGTAAAAAAGACGTGCACGAATCCTAATCATAATTCGAGTACACTAAATATTCGAGATATTATGGATTTTTCTGCTTTCTAGTAATCCTTAATATTCAGTAGATGTTTGTTACTTAATACATGTCAATTTCAGTATATAAATAAAAAGATTAACAATAGAGAGTTCAATATATATTCTTAAATTTTCTTACAAATCAAATAACCTATTATTTTGGACAGCTTATTAGTAACTAAACTAAACAGTACATAAAAATTAATTAATTGTTATATTATTAATTATTAAATAATATGCTAAAAAATACGTCTGTCAAAAATAGATTAATTTTAAATAAAAATATTAGAATCTTTAAAATCCAAATATCTTTATAAATTCACTGGAATTTCCTTTTAAACTCGTAAATGATTTTAAACAATGTTACTCATTTTGGAAGGTCTCAATTTTCGGAATTTCAACAAATTAAATCTTATAATTATCCAAGAATTTTAATAAAAAAAGATTTTAATAAATCAAGATAACTTTTGTCCTGGCTCACTGTAATATTTATTCTTTGACCAACACACCTTGTGGCAATGATATTTAGATCTTGTCTGCCAGTTAATTATAGAAATTGTTTAATCTAATAAAACATTCTGAAATTTAATCGAAAGAAAAAAGTTTTGACCCTAAATGAACAAACAATGAAACACACAATTTTCCTTTATCTAAATATACATTTCTAAAATTTTATTCGTGAAAATTATAGGTGCACACAGGCGTGTGCGTCTGCATAATACACAAACTTATCCGTTTGGAGAACTTCGTCGGGGACTCCAGTTTTTTAGCATTTTTTTAAGCACACTATTTGGATTTTGCAGAAACAATGCCAAATTTTGGCGTCTTGCGTCGTCGTTAAGATGGTGTAATATTAATATATATATATATATATATATATATATATATATATATATATATATATATATATATATATATATATATATATATATATATATATACATATATATATATATATATATATATATATATATATACATATATATATACATATATGTATATATATATATACACACACACACACACACACATATATATATATATATATATATATATATATATATATATATATATATATACCAGTGGCGTGAGGTCCATATGTGCACTGCACACCCTGGTAAAAATATGAGGGACAATTTTCTGCACCTATGTCTACCTATATTTATATAGTATATAATAAATATTATTTATAATATATTCAAATATTATGTTGATTTTCTTGCTTGTATTCCCGCAGTACGTGCGGTACTAGGTGCTGCACCATGTAGCGCGTTCAAAAGCAAACGAACATAGGAAGTTCTGATATGTACGCACTGCGCACTAAATTGAAAATCACGCTTTATATGTATGGGCTACTGGAGAAGCACAACATACTACGGCA
>CM063497.1:98242797-98332797 GCA_032207245.1 Pardosa pseudoannulata | reverse complement strand
TCTAACCGATAAGTTATAGAGTAACTAACTTTGGACAAAAATCCTTGATACCGTCAAATGAACATATTCCATATTAATGCGTCTTGAATCTTATATATTAAAATCTGACTGTGACTATGTTTGTATGTATGTATGTATGTATGTTACTCTATAACCGATAAGTTATAGAGTAACTAACTTTGGACAAAAATCCTTGATACCGTCAAATGAACATATTCCATATTAATGCGTCTTGAATCTTATATATTAAAATCTGACTGTGACTATGTTTGTATGTATGTATGTATGTATGTATGTATGTATGTTTGTATGTGCGTCTATCTCCTCGAGAACCGCTGCACGGGGAAAGGCGCGGAAGGTACCAAAAGACGCGGAACGACCCGGGGAAGTCATTTCGCCCATTCGCGTTTCGATATTCCAATTAGTTCGAAAGATATCAGCGAAAAACCGACCAAAATGGCACTTTTATTTTTCCCCGCGAGCAATTCCATTGTTGAGTTGGCGTCAAATATTGGCAGCGTTATTCAATCTTGGCATTATTATCGTCTGATATTTTTGTACTCCGAATAAAATAAAAACCTATTTACGCTATTTAAATTCAATTGTAAATATATAAATATATGAGGACATTTATGTATTTGAGACTATTTTCGAATATGCTAAACTCTAAACTCATTTATTTTTAGAAAATCGCTTTTTTTCCTATTTTATTACCTTGGCGAGATTTTTGTTTTCAGCAGTTAAAAACTCGCCATGTTCTATGAAATTTGTTTACATTTCGCAGTTGCCATTTTTTAAACAAAAAATAACTTATTGTCCTATGTTATAATATTTTAAACTACATTTTTATTATTTAGTAAATATAAATTTTTTATTTTATCTTGATGATATTTTTATTTTAAATAAGTTTAAAGTGGCCAAGCTGCATCAATATTTTTATATGACAGTTTTTAAATAAAAACTAACGTTGCTATAGGTTTTATTATTTAAATTTCTATTTTTTTATTAACCATTTTATGCTTACTTACAACAAATAAGTTAAGTACAGGGATTTTTAAATTTGGTGCACTTTTTCATATAATTACATACTAGATATATAAGAGATTACACCATTTACCGTGTCATAATACTACTTCTGACGTCATTATGGCGCGAATGTCGTCTGTGAAATATCTCAACTGCAGTAGAGTAGCACCCCAAATGCCTATAAAATTAAGTTAATAAATTTTTGAATCCCAAATGATAGACTCCATGGAAAGGATGAAATACAATGCTGCTCAATACGTGGAGAATAAAATTTCAATTGGTTGAAATAATTTAATTTCTTTCATATATCTACCGTCTTGAAAGTTGATCAAAATTATTTTAAAAACAACTTCCTTTAGAATAAAAATTACTAATTTTCAAATTTTAGGTAAGATATATAAAATATAAAGAAAGCAAACACCTTCAAAGTTTTGTAAGTTTATAAGAATTTGTTTTGCTTATCATTATAAATCCCGACAATTCCGCACTATTAAAAAGTATTAGTATGCAATATTTATTTATATAAATGTGTGTGTGTGTGTGTGAGTGTACCAGTGTTGAATGAACATTAATATACAGCATCAGTCCACTAATAATTTTTAAATTTGGTGCAAATGTACATTTATTTCTACAAATAAGAGATGTAAATTGACTAGAGTGAAAATGTTTCCTGTAAATTTATGTATATAATTAATGGATATTCAAAGTTTAATTTATTTTCTTTATTGTATTGTTTATAAAATTATAGAATTCATAATATATATATATTTTTGCAATTTCTACAACATCAGTGATACAATGGTTGGTAACTCTAAAGATTAGGGTACCCGTTGGCAAACTTGGCGAAATTAATGGCGATGTTTACTATAACACAAAGGCATTCTATAGGAACATTGTATTGCTTTCTTGGCGACTTCATTTGAGGCAGTGTATGCCATGGTAATTATATTCTCTTAATTAACTCAAACCACTTAGAAACTAACTATATTTACATATTTTACGGGCAATTAGTCCCTCAATAGTCTACAAAGTCAACTGCTTCAAATGATTAAAAATTAGCCATAGTGTACCATTAGTGGTTCACTATATCTGATGGCTTTAAGCATTACGTGCATTTAATAATAAGAGTTGTTCAAGGAGAGTTGGATACAAATATAATATAAATCAAAATTGAGATAAATAATTGTGTATCCACTGAGAGATCAGGAGAAAATGTTAGGTTACTATGCTTAGAGCTTTATAGCCAAGTTGGCGGGGATACGCTGTTGTGTCAAACTCAATTGTTTTGGCAGGTGACAAAAATGTCGCCACAGCAAAACATCACTAATGGAGTTTGAAAGTAAACCTATTCTATGCTTGATTGAGAGTAATAAAAATAAGAAGATTATGAATAATTGAGAGTTTATTACTAACTATATTTTGTCACAGGTATTTTTAAGGATATTTTGTTAAATTTTAATATATATATATATTATATTAAATTCATTATATTCATGGAATTTCAGTTAACATTCAAAAATATTATTGGGAGTTATTTAAGAAAGTAATTCTTACTAATTTTTAGGCAAATTTTATTATTACTTTTTAAAAACAGTTATCTTTTTTGTGAACTGTACGGAAATTAACATTTTTGTTTCAGCTGTATTTTAGTAAGTATATCGTTTCAATACATCTATTTTGCGCATTTTCTTAATAATATACTTTTCATATATGCCAAAAATTTAGAAATAGAATTAGTAAATGGTTGTATTTGTCTTCATCTGACCAACTTACTAATCCGCGATTTTAACAGCAATTGTAAAATTATAAAATTAATTTAAAAATTGAAAAGTAAAAGTAATAAAAAATGGGCTACAAATTTTAATTAAAAATTTAAATTTAAAATCTTCACACGTTCCCAAAATATTTACCATTTATTTCGGCGATCATCACTTCACCCCTTTTAAATTTCGTAAATTATGTTGGGAATGATTTAACTGACCTACCGATAAAATAACGCATTATTCGAGAAAATGTATGGGACACCAGGTTATTAACTATTTTTTCTTAATTGAGACTATTTTTACGCTGTGCTTATCTACATATCTCAATCCATCGGGGGCCGAACGATGGCCAATTGGTTAGGGTGCTGGCCTTCGGAACCGGAGTTCGTGGGTTCGAATCCCACTGAGGCATGGATGTTCGTAGCTGTTCGGAATCGGCGTTAAACTGTAGGTCCCGGTCTCATTAGCCCTCGTGTTGCAAAAAGTAGACCGTAGCACTCCAAACCAAACCAAACCAAACCAATCCATCGGGGCCAAATATAACACACTATTGCGTCAATTATAAGAGAAAGCTGTGTAATTTGGCATCATAACACAGGCTAGCAACACAGAGCATATACGTAGTTATAACTGTAATTATCCATTATAAATAAACTAACATTTTCTTGAACAATCTTGCATACGAGGTTTAAGATTTTTATGAATATGAATACCTATAATAATGGTTCTAAAACATTTTTATAAATATAATAGATGAATGAATAGATGAATGAATGATAGAAGTTCTAAGCATTTAATAGATAAAAATTCAATACCCAGACCGAAGGCTGGGTGCGAAGCAGCTAGTCTTATATATTAAAATCTGACTGTGACTATGTTTGTATGTATGTATGTATGTATGTTTGTATGTGCGTCTATCTCCTCGAAAACCGCTGGACGCAGAAGGGCGCAGAAGGTACCAAAAGACGCGGATCGATCCGGGGATGTCATTTCGCCCATTCGCGTTCCGATATTTCAATTAGTTCGTAAGATATCAACAAAAAACCGACCAAAATGGCACTTTTATTTTTCCACACGAGCAATTCCATTGTTGAGTTGGCTTCAAAAATTGGCAGCGTTATTCATTGTTGGCATTATTATCGCCTGCTCTTTGTTATTCCGAGTAACATAAAAAAGTATCTACAAGATTAAATTTCAAGTGTAAATATGTAAATATATGATGACGTTTATGTATATGAGACTATTTTTGTATCTGCTAAACAGTAAACTCATATTTTTTAGAAAATCACTTCTTTTTTCTCTTTTATCATCTTGGCGAGATTTTTATTTTCAATAATTGAAAAGTCGCCAAGTTCTGTCAAACTTGTTTACATTTCGCAGTTGCCATTTTTTAAACAAAAACTAACTTATTGTTATAGGTTTTAATAACTAAAACTACATATTTATTATTTGGTAAATATAAATTTTATGTTTTATCTTGACAATATTTTTATTTTAAATAAAAGTAACCACGTTTCATCAATAAGGCGATTTCACGCAGTAGGGCAAATTCTCAAATTATGACAATTCTGGCTTTAGTTTCAAACGGTAGGGCAGTTTATTGTTTGTCTATCGGCTATTGTAAACATAAAAATGAATGGTAAGGTCATTATTGTAGTTCATGACGTTGCGACAAATTGCCTTATATTTTTATATGACACAGCTGTCAATTTTTAAATAAAAACTAACACTTTTCTATAGGTTTTATTATTTAAAATTTTATTTTTATATTACTAAATCACTCATACTTACATACAAGAAATAAGTGAATTACAGGGATTTATAAATTTGGTGCACTTTTATGTATAATTACATACTACAGATATAAGCGATTACACCATGTGCCGTGTGATAATAACGACGTCTGACGTTATTATGACGTAATTGTCACTTGTTAAATATCCCAACTACATTAGAGTAGCACCCGCCTATAAAATTAAGTTAAAAATTTTTTAAATCACAAATGATAGAAACGGATGAAATAAAATGCTGCTCAACTCGTGGACAATAAAATTTCAACTGCTTGGAATAATTTAATTTGATATCTTTCATATATCTATCGACTTAAAGTTTGATACAAATTATTTTAACTTCCTTTATATAAATGATTGCTAATTTTCAAATTATAAGTAACATCTATAAAAAAGCTTCAAAGTTTTGTAAGTTTATAAGAATTTTTGCTTATCATTATAAATCCCGATAGTTCTGCGATATTATAAAGTATTAGTATGCAATATACATACATACATATATATATATATATATATATATATATATATATATATATATATATACATGTGTGTGTGTGTGGGTGCGTGTGTATGAGAGTGTACCACTATTGAATGAACATTAATATACAGCTTCAGTAAGATCCCACTAATAATTTTTAAATTTTGTGAAAATTTACATTTATTTCTAGAAATAAGAGATGTAAATTGATCAGAGTGAAATGTTTTTCTGTAAATTTATGTATAATTACTGGATATTCAAAGTTTAATCTATTTTATTTATTATATTATTGTTTATAAAATTATATATTTCAAAATAATTTTTATTCTATTTATAGAACATCAATGATACAATGGTTGATAATACTTAAGAATAGGGTACCCTTAGGTAAAACTTGGCGAAATTTTTGGCAATGTTTACTAAAACACAAAAGCATTAAATCAGAACATTGTTTTGCTTTTTTTGGCGATTTTATTTGAGGCAAAGCATGCCATTGTAATATAATTATATACTCTTACTTATTAACTCAAACCAATAAGAAACTAAATGTATATACATATTTTTCAATTAATGTCTCAATAGTCTACAAAGTCAACTGCTCCAAATGATTAAAAATTAGCCATAGTGAACCATTAGTGATTCACTATATCTAATTGTTTTTCACTTTACGTGCATTTAATATATAAGGAAAGAGTTGGTCACAGAGAATTGGATACAAATATAACATAAATCAAAATTCAAATAAAGATTGTGTGGGCACGGAGAGATCAGGAGAAAATGTTAGGTTAACATGCTTAGAGCTTTACCGCCAAGTTGGCGAGGATACGCTGTTGTGACAAACTCAATTGTTTTGGCAGGCGGCAAAAATTCGCCACAACAAAACATCACGAATGGGATTTGTAGGTAAAGCTATTCCATGCTTGATTGAGAGTAATAAAAATAAGAAGAATATCAACAGTTGGGAGTTTATTACTAACTATATTATTTTACAGGTATTTTTAAGGATATTTTCTTAAATTTTAATATATATATTATATTAGATTCATTATATTCATGGAATTTCAGTTAATATTCCAAAATATTTTTGGGAGTTAATTAAGAAAGTAATTCTTACTAATTTTTAGGCAAATCGGTTTATTACTTTTTGGAAAAAGTTATCTGTTTTGTAAACTTTACAGAAATTAACATTTTTGTTTCAGCTCTATTTTACTAAGTATATCGTTTCAATACATCTTTCTTGTGCATTTTCTTTCTAATATACTTTTCATATATGCCAAAAATTTAAAAATAGAATTAGTAAACGTTCGTAAATGTCGCCATCTGACGAACCTACTAATCTAGGATTTTAGAAGCAATCGTGAAATGACAAAATACATTTAAAAATTGAAAAGTAAAAATAATTGACAATTTAAAAATAGACTACAAATTTTGATTAAAATTTTAAATTTAAATCTTCATATATTCCCAAAATATTTACTTTTTAATTTAGCGATCATCATTCGACCCCTTTAGGTCTCGTAGATCATGTTGGGAACGTGTCAACTGACCTACCGCTAAAATAACACAATATTCGGTTTGGCTTTGGAAAGCTAAGGTCTACTTTTTGCAACACGAGGGCTAATGAGACCAGGACCTACTGCTTAAAGCCGATTCTGAACAGCTACGCACATCCATGCCATAGTAGGATTCCAACCCACAAACTCCGGTTCCGAAGGCCAGCACCCTAACCATTTGGCCTTCGTTCGGCAATGCAATATTCGAGAATAATCTATGGGACACCAGGATACATAACTATTTTTTAGATGAAATTTTTTAGAATGTTTGTACGCTATGCATTTCTATATATAGGAATCCATGGGTGCCAAATATAACAGACAATTGCGTCAATTAATAGAGAAAACTGTGGAATTTAGCATCATAACACAGCGGTTTATGGGCAACATAGATCATATACATAGTTATAACTGTGATTATCCATTATAAATAAACTATCATATTCGTGAACAAACTTGCGAACGAGGTTTAAGATATTTATTAATAAGGAAACCTATAATAATGATTCTAAAACTTTACATGGGAACATTTATTACCCAGACCGAAGGCTGGGTGCGAAGCAGCTAGTTCCGAGATTAAAATCTGACAGTGACTATCTATGTATATAAGTATGTTTGTATGTGCATCTATATCCTAGCGAACCGCTGGACGCAGACGGGCGCCAAAGGTACCGAAAGAAGCGGAACGATCCCGGGATGTCATTTCGCCTATTCGCGTTCCGATATTCCAATTAATTCGAAAGATATTAACAAAAAACCGAACAAAATGCCAGTTTAATTTTTCGACACGAGCTTTCTATTGTTGAGTTGAGTTGGAATCTAAATATGGCAGTGTTATTCATTGTTGGCATTATTATCTGCAGATATTTGGTATTCGGGAAACACAAAAACGTATCTACGGTATTTAAATTCAAGTGTAAGTATATAAATATATGATGGCATTTATATATATAAGACTATTTTCTTATCTGCTAAACGCTAAACTCACTTTTTTCCTATTTTATTTTCTTGGCGAGATTTTTATTTTCAGTAATTAAACACTTGCCATGTTCTATTAAATTTGTTTTTATTTCGCAGTTGCCATTTTTTAAATAAAAACTAACATATGGTTATAGGTTTTGTTATCTAAAACTCAACTACACTAGAGAAAAAAAAATTGTCAAGTGATATACAGGGAACAAATAAGTTTTTATTTTAGAAATGGCAACTATGAAATGTTGAGATATTGTAACCACTTTTGATTAAAGTTTAAAATGTGATTTAAAATAATATAATTGTTCTCGGTGATTTAGCCTTATATATTTATTTCGTTTTATCAATATTATTTTGGTATATTTCTTTCATTTTGAATTCAATTGCGCCATTTTTATTTATCCAATCTTAAGACTTCACTCTGTACTTAACCTATTCTTAAATAACCTTGGCAACTTTCGGTATATTTCTTTTAATTACGTGTTATAAAAATTGAAATCATTTAAGTAACTTCATTCTTTTGATAACACTTTCAAGTAATATAATTGTTCTCGGCTTTTGACCTTATGTGCTTAGTTGATTTTATCAATATTTGGTATTTTTCTTTCACTGTCAATTCAATTGCGCCATTTTTATTTATCCAAATTTTGTGACCACACTAACATCTATTCATAATTAAGCTTGGCAGAATTACTTAAAGAAGTCATTTCGGTCAATCGCGTTCAGATATTCTAATTAGTTCGAAATATATTATTTTAAAACCAACAAAAACACCATTTTAATTATGTAGTACAGTCATTTTAACTGTAGAGTTGGCGTGACACTGACCATATGTTCAATGTTGTCGTCGTTTTAGCCAGATATTTGTTAATAGAATTGATATTAATGCAAAACAACTATAGCCTATCCTACCAAACCGTTGTTTCTTTGGAAAATTTGAACTGCGGCACATTTTGGTATTTTTGTTAGTGATTTATTATATTCTTGTAGAATTTTTCAAGACCTTACTTAAAATTCAAATTCGAGTGCAAATAAATGTATTTATAAACATAAATACATTTTTATGCATTACTTCGCCCAATCCTCTGAATGCTTAAACAATTTCCACTATTAAAATACCGTAATTACAATCTGTTAAAAACATAGTAATTAAAATATGTACTGAGTGGTGCCATTTATTACCTACAGTTACAACTATTTGTCATACGCAATAACTTTTTCTCTTTGAAATATCCCAGTATCAAAATCATTTTATTTTTAATACCTAAATTTTTTACTTCATCAAAATCTTTATTTTACTTTCTCAATTTTTTAAAGAAATAACTATTTTTTCTGTTTTATGTTGGCGTGATTTTTATTTTCAATAATTACAAATTCGTCAGGTTCTATCAAATTTGTTTTTATTTCACAATTGCCATTTTTTAAAGAAAAAGTTATCGTCATAGTATTTCTTGTTTAAAATTTAATTTTTATGTATGTAAAATATTAGTACTAAAAGGCATCCAATCTCGGAAATGAATTATAACATTCAGAACCATACATATATATTACTCTCCACAGTATTTTGAAATTTGACTCCTACATTAAAAAAAGTCATGGAAACGGGAATTATTATACAGCGGCTCACGGGCTACACAATGCATTTACTGGACATTCGGCTATTAAAATAACCTTTTATAATCGTCAACAATCTGAAATATACCAGATTTGTTCAGCATTTCTATTAATACGTCTTATTATCTTTAATAGTGGTCCTAAACCATTCATCGAAATATTTTAAAACCCAGACCGCAGGTTGGGTGCGATACAGTTAGTATATATATATATATATATATATATATATATATATATATATATATATATATATATATATATATATATATATATATATATATATATATATATATATATATATATATACATACATATACATACATATATATATATATATATATATATATATACATATACATATATATATACATATATATATATATATATATATATATATATATATATATATATACATATATATATATACATATATATATATATATATATATATATATATATATATATATATATATATATATATATATATATATATATATACATATATATATATATATATATATATACATATACATATATATACATATATATATATATATATATATATATATATATATATATATATATATATATATATATATATATATATATATATATATATATATATATATATACCAGTGGCGTGCGGATCATATGTTCAGGGTGTGCACTGCACACCCTGGCAAAATTATGAGGGACAATAATTTTCTGCACCTATGTCTACCTATATCTATATATTATATAATAAATATTATTTATAATATATTCAAATATTATGTTGATTTGCTTGCTTGTATTCCAGCAGTGCGTGTGGTACTAGGTGCTGCACCATGTAGCACGTTCAGAAGCAAACGAACATAGGAAGTTCTGATGTGTACTCAATGCGAACTAAATTGAAAACCACTCTTTATGTGTATGGGCTACTGGAGAAGCGTAGCATACTATTGCCCTGAGGCAAATGTAGCTATTTGTCCTGCTCTGGGCATTCAGAATCATCCGAAGGTACGGTTGATTAAATGATGCATTAGAGTGTGAACTTGCGTGCTGAAGCGCTTTTGGTTTTTTAACTGATTAACTGGCCATATGATTTTGAAGACGGTTGATGTTTAAATTTATGTATTGTAAGATTTTGTTTTCATGGAAATATAAAAGAAGTCTTTCCATCAATATAAACTGAAATGTTTTGGTGTAGGTAAAATAATTTCGGTGATGTTTTATATTTATTGAAATAATTACCTGAAAAACAATGTTGTTTTGTTTTAAAGAAATGAATTTTAACAGATCAGTTCAAATTTTACCATTCATTGTGTTTTACAGACAGTGTATACCTTATATTTTGTAACACCATATCCCTGGATTTGTTTTTAAAAATTGTCAAGATATTTTTCGCAGAATATATGATTTTCAAATGTTAAAAACACTTAAAAAATATAATTTAATCTGCTGACAGAACAAGAAACAGTTCGCTCTATTATGCCAGCGTCCAGCGAAATCCTCTTCACGTGGAAAAGAAGTTCGGTTTGTCGGCACCAATGAGCGTCCCGATGAGGCACCGCAGCGGGGGGCGTCATGTGGTGCTACGTTTCCTGAACATATTAAGTTTTTCGTAGAAGCCCAAAGCGTTGCTTTTTCGACGCCGATATGACATCATACAACAAAAGACATGATTTTTGTTTCAGTGCTAGTAGAATTCTCATAGGTTTAGCTGTTTTTATAGTTATAACTCGACCACTCGTAGGTAAATATTTTATTTTTTGTAATCTTTAAATGTATATACATAATAAATAACCCGTTTCAGAATGGAGAGCTCAGATGTCTCAATAATTAAAGATTTATTGGAAAATATATGTTATCTGCACACCTTGCATGAAAACCTACAGCACACCACTGATATATACCTAGATGTTAGCCTAGATTCCAAATTAAATTTTAGAGTTCATATCGAAAACATTGTTCTTAAAATGATGTCTGCAGTTGGTACTCTAAATCTTTATCCCAATTATCGCCGCCGCCTACATAAGAAAACAAATTTATTGGTATACAAAAGTTACATCAAACTCATTACGACCTATGGTTTTCTTATTTGGGGAACTGCTTCTCTGAATTATGTTTTAGTTAGTGCTGTCACTTTTGCTATTCTGTGTTTTTGTACCAAGGTGCAACTTTTTTATATTCTCTGTAATTTTTATTCTTTTTATTATTTGAGCTTCATGTTGCATTGCTCGCTATGTATTGTTGATTACCCCACCTGCTGGTCATAGTCTAGGTTCCAGTCAAATTATCCTTTAATTAGACAGCGGCTTGGTTATTCATAACATTATATGAGAACGTACTCCACTCCTTGCTTCTTTAGAAGCCGGAGTATATTGAATCTTTGTTACCTTACTATTGCATTCGTGCCTAAATGTTTTGACCTTTTACACGTTCGGAGATTAAAGTAAAGACTACCCCACTTCGCTACGTACTCCGTAAAACCCAATTACCTTGACTTTAACTTTGAGAGAACATATATCAAAATAAACGGAAATAAATAGAATAAAAGTAAGGAACAATCATGTGTTAAGTTTCGCATAGATTTGACAGGTTTGTTAAGATTTTGCCATTTTAAAGATGTAAAATAATTCTTAAGTAAGAGTTAAAATGAAATCTAACGGTTATTTTTTTTTTTTAATGTTACATTTTGTTAGTC
Organism: Pardosa pseudoannulata; assembly: GCA_032207245.1. Classification (NCBI taxonomy): domain Eukaryota; kingdom Metazoa; phylum Arthropoda; class Arachnida; order Araneae; family Lycosidae; genus Pardosa; species Pardosa pseudoannulata. Next base: position 98,320,915 of record CM063497.1, on the reverse strand, counting down.
ACCGTTTTTACGCTTTTAACTAATAACTGATCTTTTTCTAGCATTTTTGTTTCAAAATATTCAGAAGAATTTTATTTATTTTGTGTTGTAGTGGTTCATAAATATTCAACATGTTTATTTATACATTAACGTAAGCTCCATGTAGTCATTTCATTTTTGAATATCGTCTGTTTTGTATTTTATTTTAGTTTTGTGGCACCATGCTAACAAAAAAAAAAAAAAAAATAATGTCTTAGCTGGTGATATTTTGTGTGTTCTTTTTTGCTTCTTTTAAAAATAGTAATTTATTGAACACGTAAATTATTATTTTTTAAAACGCAAAAGAGATCACAAAAATTATCTCAAGATAAAATGTTATTTTTTATTTTTATGGTACCACGTTGCCACAAAACTAAAACAAAATACAAAACAGACGATATTCAAAAATGAAATGAATACATGGTGTTTATGTACATGGAGTTAATGTATAAAAATAAAAAACATGTTGAATATGTATGAACCACTACAGTGTCATCAGCGGATGATTTACTGTAAACGTACGTTTTAATTTATTGTCATATTTTGTTATTTTACTGTTATTTTATTTAATGCTTAGAATATATAGTTATATAATACTTAAATTTCTTAATTTCGAAGAAATTGTTTATTATTTAGGTTTTTATTCTATTAATTTTTTTCTACTCTAATTTTCTACTCTTTTCTACTTCTAATTTTTAACCTACACACCAGTACATATTGTTTTGCATTTTGGATGCTGAGAAGAAGACTAACATAAATTCAAGAGTAAATAATGATAGTAATGGAAATTATCAAATTGTGACAAAACTAGGCCGAAATTTTTTTAAATAGATAATTTATGTCAAATCGAGGTGGGAGGAGCCTAATAATAATGAGCCGTTATTCATTACCACAGCGGATAAGAACAAATATAGGGACGTGTTCTTATCGAAGTAGAGCAAACTGTTATAGTAACTAATTAACACTCATTTTAATTCTACTTAAAATTGGTTGATATATCTCGAAGTTGGTTTCCAAAACGTAGCATATGGTTGATACTGAAGATTTAAAATGTTGAGGAGATGACCATTCTTTTTTAAAGTCTAGATTCTTCCATAGACAAGAAATGCTCTCTTCCTATGTGGAAAATGAGAGAAAACTTTTAATTTAAACATTTTGTTTTTAGACTCGAGTTTTTATTTCAGTTTAAATTATTATTACACAAAATTATTGAATCGAAAATCGTTTTTGTAAAAACTTAAACACTATCACTTTTTTATTACAGATAAAAAGCATATGACGTTCTATTTTATAGATTCATGAAGGGGTTTCCATGTTGCTTCAAATTCCAGATACGCATCCTCGATTTCGGAGGGTGTGGATATACCTTCGACTGCTCTACGACTCGCGACTGATCCGGTGGCGACTCGTTCGTGCTACAGAGGCCGCCTCCCCGATAATTACGGGCAGTTATGGGGCTCCTTAGCCAGAAGGCCTTATCCCCGATCGAAAGGTAAGAAGTAAGCGAGGTGAGCTCTGTTAAGAAAAATATAATTTTAAATTTAGAAAGGAGTAATTTAGATGCCGGTCATTAAAAGGTGGGTAAGAGAAATCGTAAGGGCTGGTGGTTGTAGTCATGAACCTGCAAAATACTAAGCAGAAAGTATTAATACCCTGAAAGAAAAAGAATAATTAGTAGGCACTTTTAGGTTTTACACTAGATGGAGTCTTACGATCTAATAACATCAAACATCAAACACAGTTAGGTACAATTTCTGCTCCATAATAAAAAATACACATAAATATTTTTATTTATTTTTATTATTTTATATTTTTATTTTCATTTTTATTATTTTATACTTTTTTTTTTTTTACATCACAACACATCACATTTACAATACAACATAAAAGGGAAGGGGATGAAGTAATAAGAACCGAGAGGAAAAGATTAAGGTAGATTATCTATTGTCAGGAGATCAGTGCGGCGCGAGGCCTGCGTTTCTTAGAAGGGCTGTAGTGATCGTAATCCGGAAGTTCGGCTATTATTTCATTTGGAATACTATTGAGGCTATTGTAAAAATTTTGGGATGATTTAATACAAGACTGTTTGAACGTTAACATATTGAAATCACGTCTTATTACTTCATTGGATAAATATCGATGTGCGCCTCTAACTCGCCTCATGAATTTATTTTGTACTTTTTCAATTAAATTCATATTAGACTTCGCGGCAAACGACCAGACCGGAGCTGCGTAAAGAGCGGTAGGAAGAACTATTGTTTTATATAAGAGAATTTTATTTTTATTACTTAAGTGTTTACTATTAAAAAGCATTTTTAAATTTTCTAATTTTCCTATCATTTTATTTTTGACTTCCGTTATGTGAGGACGCCAGGTTAGTTTTTTATCTAATATTACACCTAAATATTTTACAGAGTTTTCCCAGTTAATTGCCTCGTCGAGTAGATATAATCTAGGGGGAGTTTTGTAAGTACGAGTAAAATAAATAGCATTACATTTAGAGGGGTTGACTTTAATTTTCCATTTAGTAAACCAATCTTCCAGAGTGTCCAGGTGTGACTGAATGTAACTAGCAACAGAGTTTACGTGTGGGGCTGAAGCAATTATAGCCGTGTCATCCGCATACAAGGCTAGAGAAGTATAATCATTTCTAGGAATATCATTAATATAAATATTAAACAGGGTGGGACCTAAGATGGAGCCTTGTTGAACACCTGCTGTTATTGATTTTAAAGTGGAGAAAGTGTTTTGTATGAGGACGGTGAAATGACGATCGCAAAGATAATTGTGTAAGAAATGTATTAAAGCATCAGGCATTTTGAGCTGGATTAATTTGTAAATGAGGCCTACATGCGAGATGCGGTCGAAAGCCTTTGCGATGTCTAAGAAGAGTGCACCAGTTGGCTTACGTGATTGTAATCCCTCGCTAGCGAGTTCCACAACACGAAGCAACTGATGAGAGGTGTTGTGCTGGTTACGAAAACCAAATTGCTCCGGAATTAGCACATTATTTCCCTGCAGGAAGAATTGGAGGCGGTTATATATCACTCGCTCGGCAACTTTACTGAGGCAACTCAATAGACTAATTGGGCGATAACTAGCAGGAAAAGTTAGATTAGCTTTAGGTTTGGGTATAGGACATACTATTGCAGTTTTCCAGGCGTTTGGAAAATATTTAAATTTCATCATATAGTTAATTATTGCCGTTAAATAAATTAATATATTAGGAGGTAGGTTTTTAATGCATCTATTTGAGATTTCGTCTATTCCAGGAGATTTGTTATTTTTAAGATTTTTAATAATTAAAGCAATTTCTGCGATAGTAGCTGGATTTAAATCATTACTTGGAGGGTTACTAAGAAAATTATTTACTGTACTAATAACCTGGCGGTCGTGACCCTCGTCTTCTAAATCCTCATTAGGCGCAAATTGAGTTTCGTAAATTTCCGCGATCGCTTCTGCTTTTATAGCCGGATCGAAAGCTACACCATTTAATCCGTGAATTGGAGGTATGCTGTTGTAACCATTACCCCTCAGACGCTTCTGAAATTTCCATAAAGAATTGTCCTCGGTAGTAAGGTTACTTATGAAATCTGACCATTGTTTCTGTCTATAAATTTGAATCTTTTCTCTGACAGTCCGCTTGAGAACAAAGTACTCTTGCCTGGATGAAGGGGTACGAAGGTATTGATAAAGTTTACGTGCTGCATTTCTATTATGAATTAAATTCTTAATATGGGTAGGTAATTTATGAACTTTAGGTTTTTTAATTATGTGGGAAGAACTTTTCTTAGCTGCATTAATAGTTTCAGTTAAGTTAATTACAGCACTTTCTATACAATTAGTAGATCTAATACTAGGAAAAAATAATTTAGCAGAGGCAAGAGTTTCCTGGAACTGACGCCAATCAGTATAAGTGGTGGGCTCAGAAACTTGGGTAGTCAACTGCAGATCGATTGTCAGAAGAACTGGCAAATGATCTGAGTCAAAAATATCCAGAGTTTCAACATTACATTTAAAGGGGACGTTTTTGATGAGAGCAAGGTCAATAGTGGAGGGGTCCTGAAGAGAAATGAGTGGGGGTGGGGGGTGAAGAAGGTTAACATCAGTATTATCGGTACTACATTTAGAAGCTCTCGGCCATAATTGTTAGTACTATAGCAGTTCCAGGCTTTGTTACGGGCATTAAAGTCACCAGCCATAACAGAGTAGTTAGAGTAATTAAGAATTTTAAGAATATCATCTTTAGGGAAACCTCTACCAATTTTAAAATAAGCATTAGTTATTAGAATTTTGTTATTGTTATCAGGCAAAACCATAACAGAGTCGGACTCAAGTACGTCCGAAACAAGGTCAGATACAGCATAGTGATTGATAGATCTTTTAATATAAATGGCAAGACCACCCTGGGGTTGTCTGCCAACAGTAGCACGATCCTTACGGTAAAGTATATAATTAGCAATGTTATACCTAATATCCGGTTTTAATTTAGTTTCCTGAATTAATACAATATCTATATCAGAATCTTCTAAATAATTCCTAAGTTCGGTAATTTTATTACCGAGGCCGTTTGCATTCCAAAATAAAATATTGAGGGTAGAGACACATTGATATTTAACCATCATGGGGTTTGTCAAAATAATTAGCTATAACTTCGAAAGCCATCAGGAGTTTTTGAATTGGATCATTATTTTCTTTCATAATTTTGGCTATTTCTTTAAACATATTAATGATATCTTTAATATTATAGTTTTTTAGTGAAGTCTACAATTAATTTAAATAATTCTCCTACCTATACCTTCTGGATTTGAGTTATTACTATTAGAGTTATTTTCATTAGAGTTAGTTTTCTTATTAGTTTTATTTTTATCATTAGTAGGTTTAGCACTATTTGGTTTATCATTTTTCCTTTTATCATTAGGTTTTAGGCTGCTAGTTTCTTTAGTTTTAGTTGGGGATTGAGTTTTTTCTTTAATTGGGGTAGAATTGGAGGTTATTAAACTTGAAGTTGGGATAGCTATTTTAGGATTATTACCTGGTGCGTTATTTTTTCTCTGAGCCCAAGCATTGACTGCTGGAATAGGGGTGAAGCTTTGAGGATTTTTAGTTTTATTGTTTTTTAATTTGTTGGCAGGATGAGCCCTGCAACCTTTGAAGTTAGCTGTATGATTTTCTCCACAGTTTGCACATTTAAAGTTTTGGGGTTCTATATTACATTCTCTAGCTAAGTGATTTTTTGAACATTTAAGGCATTTAGGCGTTAAGTTGCACGTTAGGGAAGAGTGACCAAACTCCTGACATCTATAACATTGGGGGATGCCTACATTATTATATTTTTCGAATGTTACTGAAAGATAGTTAATAGTTTTAATTTTATTAATATTATCTACAAAAGCGTTTGAGACTACAGTAGCTAAGAATAATGGCATGGGCTTTTTAGTTTTACGATTTGTAAGATAAGCTATTTTTAAGGGTTCGATTTTAACTTCTTTAAGGGCTTCCTCAATATCACTAATTTCGGTGTTTACAGGGAGGCCTCTAATAATGAATTTTTTTGGTTTATCAGATTTTAAGTCAAGGGACCTAACAGGGATTTTATTTTCGTTTAGATATTTTTGAATTTTCCTAAAGGAATCTAGACAGTTTGTAGTTATTTGGATTTTGTTTTTATTTAATTTAGTATTTATATTACTAGATAGGGAGTGCAGAATTTTCAATAATTGTTTACAATTAGGTGGGACCTCAACAAATAGTTGGTACGGACTTTTACGTTTAATTTCATTACTTGCAGTACTATTATTTAGAGCATTTACGTTAACATTAGCATCATTAGTTTTATTTACACTATTATTAATTATTTCATTAGTATTATTTTCATCGTTATTTAGGGGTTCTTCAGCATTTAGGCATTCAAATCTATTTTTAGTAATTACAATATTTTCATTATCGGAGTCGTTAGAATTTTTCCTTTTACGTTTTGGATTTTTCTTTTCGATTATCCTTAGGCAGTCGTCGTTACCCTTAATCATCTCGACATTAAATGCACTTAAATATTTATTAATAAATTTATGCATACCATTAAAAAACATTTTAAAATAACAATTTGACATAAAAGCATGGATATCATGACAACGGTTATCAATGCAATCAAAAATAGGTATTAAAGACTCTCTTACCTTTGGTAGCTCGTCGTCACGTTCGTCAAGTAGGGTCTCCACGAAGGACAGGAAGTCTTCAATCAAGGGGTAATATTCCCAATTGGTATCGTAGGTCACTTTAAATTTGGTGTGGAAGGACACAACGTCGTCGATTATCGAACAGGTGGAAGAATTCGAGCAAATGCTCTCGTCGTCATGAACAGATCCGTCGTCCATTGCTTCGGGCTCAGCATAAGCCACATCAGCCATAGTCCAGTCCGCGTCGTAAACCAGGAGCACACACAAAAGAAAAAATATCCGTACAGCGACGGCAAGATCACCCGAGCCAAGCGGCCCAACACCACACACACAGCACCGGATAAAAATAAGTAGCAACCGGAAACCACTAATCCGCAGGAGCGCACAGGATAACGTCCTCACTCTACGAAGGCAGAGGGGGAAGTCCAGTCAGTTCCTGACTGCTATCCCACGTGCGTGACCTGGGAGGGACTTTGTCTTGTCCCAGAGTGAATCGCTGGTATAACAGTGATTTGTCGCATTGCTATGGCTTCGGCCAGTAGTATGGATTGTGATACCCCTGAGGTTATCATCCCCCTTCCTCCCTGTTTTGTGATTTTGAAAAATTTGTTGGACCAGCACTACGGTAAATTCTAGAATTTCTACGACCTGATAACGGATTACATCAACTTCTCGGCAATCATCCTCAAAGATAAGATGTAATTAATTCAAATATTTCAACGTTTGGAAATTATTTTAAACGATTTATTTTAATACAAAATGATTTTAATATGAAGAAGTTCAAAATAATTATTTTTAAGAAATATATTGAGAACAGTAAAATTATTCTTCAGTTCGAATGAAAAAAAAGTATTTATATATACTTCTTAACAACTTCAAATAGATATTATTATTGTGTTTAATGGAATATTGTCTTCATGAAACAAAAGAATTTTGATTATATTGAAACATTTTAAACATTTTTATTCTGCTTGAAACAAAAAAGTCATTAAAAAACAATCACTTATGCTTAATTGAATTTTATTTTTGAATGAAATACAAATAAAAATAGAAACTTTACCCAGGGTGTTAGATCCAAGGGCACCCAAACCTTGAATGTAAACTTTTAAATAATCATTTTAAAATTAAGTATTTCAAAAATTCTTTTAAAAGTCTGAGAATTTTATCTTAAAAAATATTTTTTCCTATAACGTTGATAATTATTTCTGAAGAAAATAACTTTTACTTCAGTTATCCGGTATAGTTTAGAAAAAAAAAATAATTATTCAAAAAATTCACTGAAATCCACATTACACTGTGTAGAAATTTAATATTGCATAAAAAAATTTGATTTATAACTTAATAAATGATTTGTACTCTAAACAAAATTTTTATTTAATTTAATATAACAGGAATTATTTCTTGAACAACTACATACAGTAGAATTCGTAAAGTTGTACTTTGAACAAAAGTTTAAATAATAATTTTTTACTGAAAACCTGTAGGTAGAGTGAATGTTAGTCGTATATGTTTAGTATATATCTGTATCACTTTACAAACAGAAAAAGATAAATAATGTAATTATATATTTTATATTAACCAAAGATGTAAATAAAAATATTTATTCATAATAAATGCATGGATGGTGTGTAGAGCTACGTGTTAAACCACTGTTTCTTTACATCCGTCTTTCGATGTATTAATATAAATATGGAATACAATATATCGACATATGCTATTATTACTTAGGTAAGTGTTCACGAATGAGGACCTGTACAGGTATAAATATGGAGTCAAACGTCATAACTTTCTGTAAAATTTAATTTTATTATTTTTATCAAGTTCCATATGAAAAGCACATTTTAAGGAATTAAAGTACTGGCGTATACAAGAAACTGAAATAGAAATATATCCAAAATTTTAGGTATTTTCTACATCTTTCCAGATATTGTTCTGTCGAACGATAGCCAAAAATGGACCGTTGATCTTTCGGGGCGATTTGTGGGTTCGAATCCCACTGAGACATGGATGTTCGTAGCTGTTTGAAATCGGCTTTAGTCTGTTTTAATTTGTTTAAAATTTTATTTATTTCATTTTTTTTAATAAAAACTTGTATAAGATTTTCATTTTATTAATATATTTATTCCACGTGGTTTCATAAACGTCGTGTACGGTTGTTACGGTCACAAACAGAGTAGACGCTAACCACCTCAGAGCAGAGGCGTGGCGAATGATTCATTTTGTTTTTTCTTTGAATCATTTTTAAGTCCCATCACCACTGTAACGATCCGTTATTTGACCCCAAAAGAACGAGGAGCCCGAAGGTGACCTTTCGCCGTGGACTCACGATTAGCCTCGAATAGAACCAGGTGGTCTAAGCACCTTAATTGAAAACTGTTCGTTGCCGGCTCCTCAACGTGTGGGCATTCTAAACCTGCTGAATGGATCGACGCTCTGGGAAGAGTGTAAATAATTAGAGTGCACCTTGCCGCCCATTAGCGGTTGCAGAAAAAGGCCATTAAGTTGATTAAGTCGATGGATCTGAGGAAATGCCTTTCCACATCTGGAAACAGTACAGCTGATCCAAAGCTTGGGCGCAACCGCAAGATTACGTCACCCTGGTTCTGGAATTTTCTCGAAGGACCGGGAAAAAGGGAGCGAGTGCCGCTATAAAAGGAGGGACGGGACTAGAACGGAGGCTTTTTGTTCTTCTCGAGGCTTCTACCTGATAGAGCCTGGTCGCTCAAGGACCGCTCGTATCTCCGTGTCTAGAGTTGGTTTTTTTAGAGACCGCCAGCGTCTTTGTTGCTAGAAAGTCGACCTGCGACTTGGGAATTCCTTCCCCCTTATCTGCTAATTTTTAGTTAACTTCTTGCATAGAAGTAGGCAGCTGAGAGTGATTTTGCTCTCGAATTTGGATCATCTTGCATCCTGAGATTTTCTTCACGAATCCCAGCGTGATACGCCCTCGGAACTTCCGAACTTGCTGTGAAAGCCAACTGCGCTAATCGACAGACGGAGTGATCTTGCCAGCATTAGTCCCGGCACTAATTAATTCCCAACTCTTGTGATTGGAAGCCCTAGCCATACTGTTCCGGTATCCCACGCAGCCTTGTGTGTTAATATTATCTCTGTACGAGATCCCCGAATGTTAACATTATACTGAATTTGTACATAGCTGTACATAATTTATTCTATTGAATAAAGTATTTAATCCAGAATACCTAAATTTCTAGCCTGTTTCATTGACGGCCTCGCCTACTTTATTCCCACTACGTTACACCACAAATGGGTGTGGCGTGCTTTCCCCCTCTTACTCTCTTGCAAGCATGCAGGTGATCATTCTATCCTCTACGCTGTAATCATTTATCTAAAAGAGGAATTTGCGCATGTGGGGGATTCGAACAACTTAGTATTTTTCTGATAATTTCAGAAAATCTCGTAGATTCCAAAAATGTTCTCAAAAATGTAAAAAACTGGGTCCATCATTTAAAAGATTAATTTTAAAGTTAAGCGAAAATCACGTGACATCAAAACGCTTCGTGATTGGTTGTGATGTCATCGTTCATGTCTACCAATATTTTCTTATTACTTTTAAGCTCGCACTATTTTCCGATTTTGTTTTTGCAAGTTCCTGAAATTTTCTAGCTATCAAAATTTATTTTTATTTAAACCTGAAGGTTTATTTTACCGATTTAGATAGCTTAGTTATCTCAATTTGTCATAAATGTCTCTCTACATGGATTTACCAAAGGGCAGTCAGATAACCTCCCGAAAATTAACAGCATGTCAATGTTTTCGTACTATTAAAAAAAAAAAAAAAAAAAAAAAAAAAAACGGATTTAGGGGATTTTACTCCTATTTTATATTTACTTTCATGCATTTTCGTCTATTTTTTATATTTAGAAATTGTTTCTTGTAAAGTACCGAATTCTGTGCTTTTTTTTCTTCTTCTTCTTCGCATTTTAAATATAACTTTTGTCTTTCATAACTTATTTGGGTCTAGAATCATTCCACTTTTTTGCTCAAGCAAGTTTTGTCATTTTCGTGGATGTTTTGTCTTGTTTTATGCTATAAAAAATTCACAAAATACTAAATAAAAATTTATAAATTTCGTAACTTACAAAATTATATCTTTTAGCTAGTGCTGTCGCTTTGGCTATTCTGTGTTTTTGTACCAAGGTGCAACTTTTTTATATTCTCTGTAATTTTTATTCTCTTTATTATTTGAGCTTCATGTTGCATTGCTTGCTATGTATTGTTGATTACCCCACCTGCTGGTCATAGTCTAGGTTTCAGTCTAATTATCCTTTAATTAGACAGCGCCTTGGTTACTCATAACATTTTATGAGAACGTACTCCACTCCTTGCTTCTTTAGAAGTCGGAGTATATTGAATCTTTGTTTCGTTACTATTGCATTCCTGCCTAAATTGATGTTTTGACCTTTTACACGCTCGGAGATTAAAATAAAGACTACCCCACTTCGCTACGTACTCCGTAAAACCCAATTACCTTGACTTTAACTTTGAGAGAACAATATCAAAATAAACGGAAATAAACAGAATAAACGAAAGGAACAATCATGTGTTAAGTTTCGCATCGATTTGACAGGTTTGTTAACAGTTTGCCATTTTAAAGATATAAAAATAATTCTTAAATAAGAGTTAAAATGAAATCTAACGAATATTTTTTTTTAAATGTTACATTTTGTTAGTCATCGTTTTTACGCTTTTCACTAATAACTGATCTTTTTCTAGCATTTTTTTTCAAAATATTCAGAAGAATTTTATTTATTTTGTGTTGTAGCGGTTCATAAATATTCAACATGTTTATTTATACATTAACTCCATGTACGTAAGCTCCATGTATTCATTTCATTTTTGAATATCGTCTGTTTTGTATTTTGTTTTAGTTTTGTGGCACCATGCTAACAAAAAAAAAAATAATAATGTCTTAGGTGGTGATATTTTGTGTGTTCTTTTTTGCTTCTTTTAAAAATAGTAATTTATTGAAAACTTAAATTATTATTTTTTAAAAAGCATAAAAGAACACACAAATTATCTCAAGATAAAACGTTTTTTTTTATTTTTATGGTACCACGTTGCCACAAAACTAAAACAAAATACACAACAGACGATATTCAAAAATGAAATGAATACATGGTGTTTATGTACATGGAGTTAATATATATAAATACAAAACACATGTTGAATATTTGTGAACCACTACATTGTCATCAGTGGATGTTTTACTGTAAACGTACGTTTTAATTTATTGTCATATTTTGTTATTTTATTTAATGCTTAGAATATATAGCTATATAATACTTAAATTTCTTAATTTCGAAGAAATTGTTTATTATTTAGGTTTGAATTCTATTAATTTTTTTTCTACTCTAATATGTCGTACATTAGGTATATAATTTTTAACCTAAACACCAGTACATATTGTTTTGCATTTTGGATGCTGAGAAGAAGACCACCATAAATTCAAGAGTAAATAATGATAGTAATGGAAATTATGAAATTGTATCAAAACAAGACCGAAATTATTTTAAATAGCTAATTTATGTCAAATCGATGTGGGAAGCGCCTAATAACAATGAGCCGTTAATCATTAATACAGCGGGTGAAAATATGTGGACGTGTTCTTATCGAAGTAGAGCAAACTTTTATAGTAACTAATTAACACTCGTTTTAATTCTACTTAAAATTGGTTCACATTTCTGGAAGTTGGTTTCCAAAGCGTAGCATATGGCTGATACTGAAGAATTAAAATATTGAGGAGATGACCATTCCTTTTTAAAGTCTAGATTCTTTCATAGACAAGAAATGCTCTCTTCCTATCTGGAAAATGAGAGAAAACTTTTAATTTAAGCACTTTGTTTTTAGACTCAAGGTTTTATTTCAGTTTAACTTATTATTACACAAAATTATTGAATCTAAAATCCTTTTTGTAAAAACTTGAACAGTACCACTCTTTTATTACCCCTAAGCGCTTCAGGTGCGCTAATTGTAGCCTTAATCATACTGCTAATTTCCGCGGTTGCACTAAGCACCCGTCCTGTAAGAAAGCTGCTAGAAAGACAGCTACTACTAATCAAAATAATTTTGTGCCAGCTCCTACCCCTAATATTAATGCCTGGGAAGCTAGATCGGCTCTCCGCAATAATCTCCTAAGTACTACTAATGCTCCCAGCACCATGCCTAGCGCGAGCGCCGCAGGCCCCATCCCTAGAACTCAAGAGAAATTCAATTGGTCGCCGGGAGAAGCTCTCCCCAAACCAAAACCACAAAGAAATCCAAATGCCGCGATTATTCCCCCAGCCACCGGAATGAAGAAGAAACAGTCAAAGGACTCTACGGTTTCCGGCTCAATGATGGACTTTATAAAATTAATTCAAATTTTTCTAAAGAGTTACAAAATTGCGATATAATGGCATTATTTAAAAACTTTAGAGATATCATGAAATCGGAAATTGACCCTCTCCAGTGGCTTCTCTCCATTTTCGAACTGGTGGCCGTGTTCTACGATCGGGTAAACTGTCATGGCTAGGCCCTCTCTCACCCTAGATAGCTTAAAGATTCTTCACATGAACTTAACGAACTTCGCGACTTCTTAGAGTCTTCTGACATAGATATTGTATTAGTTCAGGAGACTATATTCCCTAAGGACTAGCGAGCAAAATTCAATATCAGCAATTACTCACTCTGCCGTCGGGATCTTATCGTCTCTGCTCGCGCGCAACCTGAGGGTGGCGTCGTGATTTACATACGTAGAGACATTAACCACTACGAGGTTACTGACCTTGTCACTGATGAGAGATTCTCTTTCTATTATGGTCATGCCTGATCGCAATTCTAAATTTCTCATTACTTCGGGTTACTTTAAATGCAATTCTCCTTTCCCCATTTCGGACGTTAATAAGATCATTAATTATCACTCTCACTGTATTATTGCCAGTGATTTTAATGCGCATAATACAGCCTGGAACTGTAGAGGTTTAAAAAGATGCGGGCGACAGCTCTTAAATATCATCACCAATACCCCTTATCTTAATATTCACTACCCAAATTCACCCACCCATTTTTCTCAAGGTGCCCCCTCTGTAATTGACTTTGCTCTCGCTTATAATAACCCCCATAAATTTAATTCTACAACTCTCGACCTCTTTGATTCTGACCACTTGCCAGTTTTACTGACAGTGGATCGGAAGATAAGTTATCTTGAGTCTAAACCCAATATTTACACCGATTGGCGACAGTTCCAGGATAATCTTGCCAACTCTAAATTACTTTTTCCATATATTAATAATTCTGATCAGCTAGAATCTGCTGTGTTGCAACTCACTACTCAGGTAAATTCTGCTATTTCAAATTCGTCGAAGGAAACGTCCAGGCCCAAAGTTCACAAACTTCCATCGGATATTCGTGAACTTATAAAAAAAACCGCAACACAGCAAGAAAACTGTACCAATACCTTCTCACCCCCAATTCAAGGCAAGAGTATTTTGCCCTCAGCGCTGCTGTAAAATTGAGAATCCGTGACCATCGTGATGAGAAATGGGCTGAGTTCATCTCCGGCCTTTCCGTTGAAGACCACTCTATCTGGAAATTCCAGAAGACTTCGCGGTAAGTGGAGTTACCACTATCCTCCGATAGATGGCGAAACGATGACTCACTTCGATCCCTTCGGGAAAGCCGAGGCAATTGCTGATGCCTTCCAAAATCAGTTTGCACCTAATACGGACTTAGTGGACGAAGATCACGACTCCCATGTTAACGAAGTTGTTAATAATTTCTTCATTACCCCTAGTACTTATAATATCCCTAAAACTAATATAAATGAAGTTACAAATATCATCAATAATCTTAAAAATTCTAAGTCCCCCGGACAGGACAAAATTACAAATAGGGCTATTATAAATTTCCCTCCTAATATTATTATTTATCTTACTGCTATAATTAATAAAATTCTTCACTTAAAATACTTCCCTCAGGCTTGGAAAACTGCTATAGTCTGCCCCATTCCTAAGACTACTCATAATAGAAACTTACCCGAAATTTATCGCCCGATTAGCCTCCTGAGTTCTCTCAGTAAGATTACCGAGCGTATCATATTGAACCGACTTCAAACTCACCTAGATTTAAATGACAGTCTCATCCCAGAGGAATTTGGCTTTAGACATCGCCATAGCACAACACACCAGTTGCTTCGAGTTGTAGAATTCGCTAGCGAAGGTCTACTTAACAAGAAGCCAACTGCTGCACTCTTTTTAGATATTGCAAAGGCATTCGACCGCATCACACACGATGGACTTATGTACAAGCTAATTCAGCTCCATGTGCCTGATGCACTAATACACTTATTAAAACACTACCTTTGCAATAGATTTTTCAAAGTCCGTATCGACAACACCTATTCTAACGCTAAACACATCACAGCTGGAGTACAACAGGGTTCCATATTAGGACCTAGGGATCTATTATTACTTCATCCCCTTCCCTTTTATGTTGTAACGTAAATGTGTTGTGATGTGGTGTGGAAAAAAAAATAATAATTATAAAATAATAAAAATAAATAAAAATATTTATGTGTATTTTTTATTATGGAGCAGAAATTGTACCTAACTGTGTTTGATGTTCTTTATTTAAATCGTAAGACTACATCTAGTGTAAAACCTAAAAGTGCCTATTAATTATTCATTTTCTTTCAGGGTATTAATACTTTTTGTTGAGTATTTTCAGGTTCAGGACCACAACCACCAGCCCTTACGATTTCTCTTACCCACCTTTTAATGACCGGCATCTAAATTACTCCTTTCTAAATTTAAAATTATATTTTTTCTTAACAGAGCTCACCTCGCTTACTTTCTACCTTTAGATCGGGGATAAGGCCTTTTGGCTAAGGAGCCCCATAACCCCCCGTAATTATCGGGGGCGCATATTAGGACCTACTCTGTTCAATATTTATATTAACGACCGAATTAAAAAATCTTGGATATGAAACCCTGAATGTAGCACAATTAAGAAGGTTTCGAGATAAAGCTCCCCTTCCGATATTTCAGGTCCACTTGTTCCAAAACGAAAAAAATAAGAAAATCTATAGCATAAAAAAATTCTTAAATTTTATGGTTGTCGTAGAAGCTTATAAATTCCGTGGAGTGAAACAATGTTATAATTGTCTTCACTTTAATCACTCATCTGAATTGTGTACTCTAGACCCAAAATGTTTAAAATGCGCCGGCAACCAAAAAACGTCAACATGTCAAAAAGATGCTGAAGAAAAATGCAAATGTGCAAATTGTGGAGGGGAGCATCCTGCTAACTATAGGGGATGCCCTAAGCATCCCCTGGCTATTAAAGCTAGAAAACAAGAACTAAAAACTATTCAAGATTTAGGGAAAAATAATCTCAATGCCTTAACTCCTGGCAATAGTGTAAATAATATTGTAACTGCTCAGAATACTACTAATAACATACAGTCGTATGCACAAGTAACTCAAGGTAATGTTTCTACTGTAAATAATAGTATAATTAATGAAAACCATAATACTGTTAATGTGTCTGAAAAAATAATGTTAGTAATAATAATACTGTTAGTAATAATATTAATGTAAATACTGATGATATCAATGTTGCTCAAAATAGTAATAATAATAGTAATTTTGATAACATGATTGACCAACTCAGCAAAATTGAAAAGCTTTTAACCAATATAAGTATATTATGTGAAAAAATCGACAAATCTGAAACTGCTAAAGCGCTAGGGATTCAAACTCTGTTGTCAACACAGCTTGGCAACACACTTCAGAGCATCCCTCACTAAGAAATGTTGCTTCTCTCCGGATCTTGAGTTGGAATGCAAATGGCCTCCAGCCCAAGATTGATGAATTGAGGGACTTTGTTTCAGAACAGCCGGTGGATTTGATCTTGATACAGGAGGTACGCTCGTTAGATTTTAATCGTTTAAAAATCCAGAATTATAATATGTATTTCTCCCCTCGCTTGGACGCTGGTGGTAACGCACAGTATTATGGAGGCACAGCTGTCTATGTCAAAAGGAATGTCAATCACTGTCATGTCCCTAGTCCAAATCTTAGCTCTATTGAAACTTCTATTGTTAAAATTAATCTTCCTTCCTTCTCATCTGTTTTCATTGTCAGCACCTATGTTAGAGCTTCCCATAATAATTCCATCATCGCTGATCTTGATGACATTTTCTCCCTTGGGGAAAAGGTTATTATGTTTGGCGATTTTAATGCGCATCATCCGCGTTGGAATTGTTATACTTACAATAGTACCTGTAGCATTGGCAGGATTATCCATGATTACGCTAATAATAAGGCTACTGATATAGCCTTCCCTCCCTCCCCCACTAGGTATGGTAACTACGGTGAAGGAACCACCATTGACTTTGCCCTAATGAATAACATTAATTTACCTTATGATATCGGGGTCGAGGACGCTCTGTCCTCTGATCACGTCCCTGTTATTCTTACCCTTTCCCTTAATTATCCCCTTCCTGCCATTAGCGCCCACTCATTCACCGACTGGAATATTTACGTTAGGACGGTTGCTGACTCCCCCCTGCCTGACAGTGAAATTGCCTGCCCTGCTGACATAGATAAAGCTGTGAGCGACCTTACTGAGGTTATCACTAACGCTCTTGCGACTGCTAGGATTAATAGGGAAATTACTAATTTTCTTCAACTTCCCCTCTATATTAAATTAAATATTAAACATAGGAATAACATAAGAAAAACTTGGCAAAGGACCAGGGATCCCCTAATTAAAACTGAACTAAACAGGTTAAGTGCGGTAATTAAAAGGTTAATTACGAATTTTAAAATGTCTCGTTGGAAAAATTTTATCGAATCTCTCTCCCCTACTGACAATAGCTTATGGAATTATATTAAAAAGGTTAAAAAACCCTTTCAAAACATTCCCCACTTAACTGCTCCTTCTGGCTCCATTATAACGGATCAACAGGAAAAAATTGATGCTATTGCCGACTGTTACGAATGTCAGTTTAACCCCAATCAGGATGTTTTTTGCCCCAGTACTATTGACAAAGTTTACGATGTTAATGATAGGTTTTTTAATAATAATATCAACAATGTTAATAATGATCCTTTTTCCCCTACCAATGATCAGGAAATTATTAATGCTATAAATAATTTCCCTAACAAAAAAGCTCCCGGCGCCGATAGAATTAGTAATAACGCGCTTAAAAACTTACCCATAAATTATGTTAAATTATTAACTAATATTATTAATAAAATAATTGAATATAGGTACTTCCCTAAAATTTGGAAAGTGGCTTGTATCATCCCCATCCCCAAACCTGGTAGTGATAATAGTTTACCAAAAAATTACCGTCCCATCAGCCTGCTTTCCTCTCTGAGTAAACTGATTGAACACATTATTTGCACCAGATTAAATTCTTATCTCAACACACACAACATTATTTACAATATACAATTTGGCTTTAGGGCACAACACTCAACTACACACCAGTTTCTGCGGGTTACCGAGTTCATTCATAATGGATTTGAGAACCGCATGCACACTGGAGCTGTCTTTTTTGATATCGAGAAGGCTTTTGACAAAGTATGGCGCAGTGGCCTCATATACAAATTAATTAAATACAAATTGCCAGCTGCCATGATACAATTGATTCACTCTTACCTTCTCGATAGATCCTTCACTGTCCGCCACACACACAATACTCTTCCACACACAGGCCTATTAATGCTGGGGTCCCACAAGGATCCAAGCTTGGTCCTATTTTATTCAACTTATACATTAATGACATACCACATCATCACAACACAACACTGGCTATGTTTGCGGACGACACGGCAATCCTTGCTAAAAATAATAACACTAGATACATGCACCTATACTTACAAAGGCACATCAACATCCTTGACCGTTGGTTCAAGAGATGGCGGATTAAAATTAATCCTACCAAAACCAAAGCTATTTTCTTTAGCTATAAACGCATCCCTCCTCCTCCGGTCACGGTTTGTGGACAGTCGGTTTACTTTGAGAGAGAAATTAAATACCTAGGTTTACTTATTGATAGTAGGTTAACTTGGAAGAATAATATTAGTTATAATATTGCTAAGTTTTACAAAGCTAAAAATGCCTTAGCTCACCTCCTGTACCATGATCGAATGGGAATGGGAAATAAAGTCCTACTTTATAAGATGGTTTTAAGGCCCATTCTCCTGTATGCAGCACCGGTCTGGGGCTCTGCATCCAACTCGCAGATCCAGAGATTACAAGTAATACAAAATAAAACTCTAAGATCTATAATTAAAGCCCATAGATACTTACGGAACGACATTATACATAGGGACCTGGGCATTGAGACTATAAGGGAATTTATCAAAAAAATATCAATAAATTTTTATAATAAAAATTAACTCTATTAATAACGAAGAAATTGTTAATATTCCGGACTACGATCCGCTTGAAAAACCTAGACGTCCTAGGGCGACTACGGTTCTTTCAACGGGTCTTGTTCCTGGTTCATTACCTTTGTAAATATCTTCTGCCCTTTAAAAAAAAAATAAAAAAAATAAAATAAAATAAAATAAAATAAAATAAAAATAAATAAAAATAAATAAATAAAATAAAATAAAACCCTCAGTACTCTTACCTTCTGCTTTTAATAATGCTGACCTTCTCTCAGCATCATGTGTATTCCATACTGATGATTCTAATGTACTATTTTCATTGTGTATTTCTTGTAAAAGAGTTTAACTGAGTGGAAAAGGAAAAAAAAAAGAAAAAGAAATTATAATATTAATATATATATATATATATATATATATATATATATATATATATATATATATATATATATATATATATATATATATATATATGGGCTAATGAAGATATATCTCCCTCGTTTTAATTTGTAAACATAATTTGTAAACATATAGTAACCCTTCTGTTGTTTTTGCATGTTTTTTCTTCTTCTCTCTCTCTTTCCCTTCCTTTACTCTGTTGTTGTTGTTGTAATATGTATAAGTATTATCTTAATTTCATCAGCCAATAATGAATATAAATTGTTCCACATATCAAAGCTCATATTGGGGATAAGGGGACTTCGTCCCCAGGTGCCCCAAAACCCTGCATTCCAGTGTCCAGTGTCCAGTATATTAACGACATTCCTAGATCTGATTTAACTAACCTCGCACTTTATGCCGACGATACGGCAATTTATATTTCTGCTCACCACATTAATAGTATGGCCACTTACTTACAACACCACATCTCTGCTCTGGAAACATGGTTCCCACACTGGAAGATTAAAATAAATCCCGGCAAATGCCAGGCAATATATTTTAGTCGTTCCTTCAAACTTCCTCCACGGCTTCATATGTACGATGAGGTAATCGAATGGGAGAACTCTATTAAATATATAGGTGTCACGATTGATAAGCGTCTAACCTTTAAGCAGCATACTGTTAATATTAAAAATAAAATCATTGCCAGGAAAGTCGAGCTTCGTTCACTACTATTCGGCCCACATTTGTCTATTATTAATAAAGTATTACTATATAAAACAGTCATACTACCATCTGCAACTTACGCAGCCCCCATATGGTCGTTTGCGTTCCCCGCTAACTTAGATATATTAAATCTTACCCATAATAAATTACTCAGAGGTATAGCAAGAGCTCCGCGTTATTTACGTAATGAGGTCATACGGCGTGATCTCAATATTTTAACTTTTAGTGATATTTGCCGTAACATTTCAATTAAATTTTATGCCATCATTAATAATATTAATAATGAAATTATTTCTGAGCTTCCTGATTATGATTTTCGGTAAACCAGGAATCGTAATCGGCCTAGAGCTGCCATGCTTCCCTAAATTCATATTCTATTATAATTCCTGTTTATTCCAAATTTTTATCTAATTAATTCCCTGAGTCGATTTTAGATGGCGCCACTATGACTCTTGCTATTCCTTCACAAGTTAGCACTCTAACACTTCTCCATTTCGTTCTTTATTTCCACTATCTTTTTAAACTTCCCTCTTTTATTTTTATTATTGTGTCTTGTGCATGTTTATACAAAAAAAAAAATCAATTAAATTAAAAAATCCCCAAAAAATGATTAAAATTTTATAAAATGATGCTTGCATCGCCATAAAAACTCCCTATCCCTTTTTAAAATTTCTACTCTCTAATCAGTACTTTCCCATTATACCACTTTCCTATTTTTTATTTCCTGTCTAGGGACAATTGTATTTTTTAACCTTTCATGTAATTGTTAATTTTTTGTATATGTGACCCCTTAATTGAACTGGTAACTCCGGATGCACACCCTGATAGATCTAAATAAGTAATCAAGACGAGGGATTCAGCTAACAGCAAAGGTGCCCCATATAAACTGCAATTTGAGTAATGGGTTAATGTTCCCGAGTAATTTCAGGATTCCCATCTTCGACTCCGAAGGGTGTGGACGTATCTTCGACTACTGTACGACTCGGCGACTGACACGGTGGCGACTTGTTCGTGCACCGGAGTGAGCGGAATTCTTCGGCATTTTTGCTAGTGATCGCATTGCCTTTTCGATTTTTACGATGGATTCTCAACCGTCAACTTCTACATTTGCCCAGCCTACTTCAGATACTACGCTGAAAGCAACTTTGATTAGTCTTAAGCAATTATTTTTAGATAAATTCAAGCCTGATTGGGAGTATTTCGGGATCGTAGACGAATACCTGATCTTCATAGATGCCCTGCTCGGAAAATACTCACCTGCTGCTGAAGACGACGAGGTGAGAGATTTTATGGATTATATGACTAGAGTCCTTACTGCAGGCACCCCTTATTTTAGGCCCATTTTTCGTATTTATTCCCATTGTTTGTAAATAAGTGTGGAACTAAGATCAACGAGCTCTTAGCTCAGTATAATTTAAGATTTGCACTTGATAGTAATCAAGTTTTAAATATTATGGATTGTGTCGGTGCTAAGAGCAAAAGAAATAATAATAACGAGGTGATAGTCGCCGGCGACATCACAATTAGTAATTCTTACGAGGCCCTTGCCCAGGAGGATCGGTTAGACGAGAATGCTAGCCCCCCTCCCACTGAAAATAATAATTCTAACCACAGTTTTAGCTCTGAAAAGCCAAAACTGAGAAAACCGTACAACTTGTACTTCGAAATTGGAGCAAATTGTAAGACCATCTTACAACAAATCCATGAGCTTTCCGATAATATAAATACTAAATTTGTACGGAACCAAATTAAACTAAGTACCGACTGTGTAGACTCGTTTCCCAAGATACAAAATTATCTGGAAACTAACAAAATTCCGGCTAGATCTATGGATCTTAGGGACCCTAAACCTGTAAAGTATGTGCTAAGAGGTTTACCCCTATATATTAGTATTGTCTCTGAGCTTATTACTAAAGGATTAGAACCCATTAGGGTTGCGTACATGAAAAATAGGAGAAATAAGAAGCCTATTCCCCTATTTTAATCACCCTCAGAGCTAACTTGATGAGTGAAAATATCCACGAGATTAAAACTTTGTCTTATTTATCGGAAAGCTTCGAGCCATACCGCTTTAAGGGGGTGGCTCAATGCTACCGATGCCAAGAATTTGGCCATTCCTCGGTCAACTGCAAATTGACCAAAAATTCACAAAGTGCAGCGCAAGCCATAGAGCTAAGACGTGCACCGTAGACCCCGATAACTTTTGTTGTGCAAATTGCGGCGACAAGCACACAGCTAACTTTAGAGGATGCTGTCGCCATCCCGCAAATAATAAAAAACCTAAAAATAAACTGGCTCAGAAAGCTAAATTTCTCCCGGCTTCTAAATAATATAGGTCATGGTAAAGGTAATTGGTTTTTACGGAGTACATAGCAGTGAATAAAAGCAAAACACCATTTTCTGTTACTATTTCTGTTTGGCGACATACAGAAATGGGATTTTGGCCAAAATCGCCAAAAAAACATGGCCGCCGGAAGAGAGTAAATATCGATAACGTTTCTCAAAATGTGTGTATGTTTTTTTATATTTGTTCTAACAATATGGGAGGGGTTCCCCCCCTCAAAAATTAAAATTTTGCGTGTGGTGGCGTCCATGTTTTTTTCTTGGTGATCTTTACCAAGAATGGCCAAAGGCCTTTTTCTATTGCTAGCATCAGTGGGATCATATTTGACAAGATAAATTTCTTTGGAGTAAAAGAGTAAGGGTTATTGCTAATAAAGATTTTTAAAAGAACTGGATTATGATCTGATGAGAGGTCACAAATAGTTTCAATATATAAAGAATTTGGAATACCTTTAATTAAGGCAAAATAAATAACGCTACTGCTATGATTTGTATGGTGTGTTGGTTTTCTAGGTGCGAAAATATCAAAGTCTAAGTTATCAGAAAAGTTAATTAATACTTGTTCATATGCAATACTACAGGTACAATGCCAGTTCCTGTGCCATGTGTTAAGATCTCCAAAGATTATTGTATCATTATTAATATTGCTTAAAGCATAGAAATCGGTTAGTATCTCGAGCATATTTAAAAAAGGGGGATGTAAGTTGAAATTACAGTATAGGGCGATCCATTGTTGATTTTGATGTTGTAGCAGTTGTGTTAATGATCTGCAAAGTAGGAAGAATAATAACATGATGAGGAATGAAACGTTTAATAGTAATAGCAGTTCATCTCATGGGTTGATTTAGACTAGGGAAATCATTCCTATATGTGGTGTAGTCTTTTATGTTGAATTTATCTTCTGGTCAGAGATGGGTTTCCTGATGAAGTACAATATCGGGTGAGCGCTCATTTACGAATTCCCTGAATTCACGAATCCTATTTTTGATGCCGTTGCAGTTCCATTCGAAGACTGTTAGAAACCTATTCAAAGCCATGAGAGGCCGTTGGAGGGGTTGTGGATAAAACCAGAGAAGAACGCCAAGATGCGTTCTTCAGTGGTCTTAGCTTTGACCATGTTAGATTTAATTTTTCAAAAACTAATTTCTTCAAAATCCTGTACGCTAAGAAGTTGCTTAATGTCCGTGAGTAAACTGGCTTTTTCACCAACTTGATTATGTGATGAAGTAAGATTATCAGTATTGGGAGGCTGGGTAGACGCTGTAGATAAGGACGGAGCTGGGGCCGTAATTTCGCCAAATCTCCCTGCAGCAGAGTTGGTTTAAACACTTTAAGATGAAAATAAATCCTGGTAAAGCCAATCAATTTATTTTAGTCTTTCTTCCAAACTACCCCCGTGGCTTCATTTATACGACCAGGAAATTGAATGAGAGAACTTCGTAAAATACTTAGGTGTAACGATAGATAAGCGTTTATGTTTGAAACCTCACATCACTAATATAAAAAAATAAAATTACTGCCGGTAAAGTTGAGCTTCGTTCACTATTTTTCGACCCTTATTTATCTCTTAGATATAAAATATTGCTGCACAAAACAGTACTGTACAAAATTTACGCAGTACCGGTCTTGTCGTTTGTGTTCGCCGCTAACTTAGATATTTAACGTACTCACGAGTTACTCATATGAATAGCAAGAGCTCCGCGTTACCCACGCATGGGGGTTATACGAGGTGATCTCAACATCATAACATTTAGAGATATTTGCCTTAAAATCTCCATTAAATTTTATGACAACGTTAATAACATCAACAACGAAATTATTGCAGAGCTACCTGATTATGATTTCAAGGAATTCAGGAATCATAAGTGGCCTAAAGCCGCCATACTTCTCGAAAATAATTTTCTTTTCCAAATTTGTAAGTCTATTCAAAATTCATACTCCAGATTAGTTCTCTGCTCCGATATGGCGCCACGATGACGCTTGCAAATGCTATTCAGGTTAGCATTCCTATCAGTTCTCTACTTCATCGTGTCTTTCCGCTATCATTTTAAACTTTCTCGTTTTATTTTTATAAATTTAATTTAATTAATTAATGAGGAATTTGCACATGTGGGGGATTCGAACAACTTAGTGTTTTTCTGAGAATTTCAGACTCGTAGATTCCAAAAATGTTCTCAAAAAGGTAAAAAACTGGGTCCATCATTTAAAAAATTAATTTTAAAGTTAAGCGAAAATCACGTGACATCAAAACGCTCCGTGATTGGTTGTGATGTCATCGTTCATGCAGACCAATATTTTTGTATTGCTTTTAAATGCGCACTATTTTCCGATTTTGTTTTTGCAAGTTCCTGAAATTTTCTAGCTATCAAAATTTATTTTTATTTAAACCTGAAGGTTTAGTTTATCGATCTAGATAGCTTAGTTATTTCAATTTGTCATAAATGTCTCTTCTACCTGGATTTACCAAAAGACAATCAGACAACCTCCCGAAAATTGACAGCATGTCAATGTTTTCTTTCGTAGCAAAAAACCCGGATTTTATGGGAGCAGAAATACGAGGAATTAAAACCCAAAGGTATGTAAAATCATTTATATTTTTTTCCAATTTTACTTAACATGTATTAATACTTTATTCATGCTAAACACAGCTCTTTTGTTTGTAAACAAAAACAAGTCAAATAAATATACATATATCATATACACACATTTGTAGTAGCATGGTTTTTTATAAATAGAAACGGATGTAATATTAAAATAAAAATTAGAGGAATTATTTACTGTGAGACCGGTCTCATTAGCCTTCGTGTTGCAAAAAGTAGACCGTAGCACTCCAAAACCAAACCAAAACAAAATAAATTCTTAGATATTTTAAATATGATGAAAAGAAATTTAAAATCTTTAAACGGCTTTACTTATTTATTTCTACATTTTTAAATAGAAATACAATTTTATTGCCTTTAATATTAATGTCAAATTAAAAAATGTATAAAATTTCTCAAATTAAATTTAATTTTTAAAGTAATATAATTATTAAGTATTTTAAAAATATTATACTTTTTTTTTTCAAATTATTCACCAATTTAATCGAAAAATATCACTGTTACATTTGATACACAAGAAAGTATGCATCTCTGAAGAAAATATTTATAATACCTTGAAAATACATAACTTTCCCCTCCCCCGAGTTATTTATTAGATAATTAAATGCTTTAGATATTTATATGTTTTTCGATATTTATATGCTTTATAAAATATTTATTGTACTTGAACTCTGTGATAATACTCGAAAATTAGCAGTTTTAAAAGTTAAATAGCAGTGGTTAATCAACAATACTTTTAAAGGTATAGATGTATTTTATATACTTTAATTGTGTTAAATTAGTAATATTTAAACAAATGCAAGCATTTATTTACCGAAAAATGGTCTTCACAAATCCATAGAGATGATTTATATGATAATTTGAAGTTTAATTTCTCATCCCTTTTCATCTCAGTTGTCCAGATTTTACGTGTATGTGGGTCTTTAGGGACGCTGAAAAATATCTTCTCATTGCAATTAGTTGTTGTATTGTTACAGAGTGGCACAATACAATATTTAGAGTATGATTTTTTAATGCCAGACATAACACAAAAAAATGTCTATTATATGCGATACTTTACACAAAAACAAATTTAAAAATCGACTTTTAACATGTAAACAGCATAGGCGCTCGGTGTTTAAATGAACGATGACGTCACAAACTCGGCGGAGGAAAAGTATCGTTTTTGAGAGACGTTAAAGAGTCCGCTATAAAACCCATTAGAAATCACTCATTAGGCCCCCAAATGAAAGAAAAATAGCTACTGTCCTACTTACTTTTTTGTCTTCTATGGTTTAAAATCAAAATTAGAAAACGTGAAAATTCCTCATTAGTGTGTTACGAACTCATGAATCCACCATCCTATCCTTATCTTTCATCTTTTATTTGTTTATGCTCTGCTCGTTGTCAATTTCTCAAGGGCCAAAACTGTCTTTTCACCTTTATGTAATTTTTAACATAATAATTGTGTAACCTTTAAAGTAACTCTCCTATCCTTAATAATTCTACCCTCCTTTACGTAGGGGTGGTTACAGTTTCGAACTAAAAATCAAAGAACAAACTACATATTGATCAGAAAAAATGTATTCCACAATCTACTACTTGCTCAAATCCACGCTTTATCTGATAAGCAGCGTGATTTTAATTTGTTTTCTTCAGTTCGCAAGTACACTATTCAAAAAAACATCAGTATATATATATTATACCAGTAATAAAAAAGTGGTAAAGGAAGATTTCTAAAAAATATTACAGGTTCAATAAAATCGGCTGTTAATAAGTTATGCTAAAATAAAATCTCCTGTTAAACAACAAAATGATTAAAATACAACTTTTCTCTCATTGTCCAGATACGAAGAGAGCATTCTAATCTATCAAAAAACCTAGACTTTTAAAAGAAGTGATCATCTCCTCACCATTTTACATCTTTAGAATCAGCCAAATGTTATGTTTTGGAAACCAACTTCAAGAAACATCTACAAACTTTATGTAGTATTAAAATAATTGTTAATGAGTTAACTACAAAAGTTTGCTCTACTTCGATAAGGAAATGTCCCATCCTGTTTGTTTTTTACCTTCTATGTTTATGAGTAGCTTCTCATTATTATTAGGTCCCTTCCACCTGTGTTTGGCATAATTTAGCTGTTTAAAAAATTTGCTGTAATTTATTAGTTTCGATTACTGATAATATTTACTATTTTAGGCAATAATTAGCTCTTTAAGAAATTTTGGTCTTGCTTTGTTATAATTTCTTAGTTTCGATTACTGACATTATTTACTCTTTATGGCAATTTATGTTGGCCCTCTTCCCAGCTCTCAAAATGCCAGACAATATGTACCAATGTATAGGTAAAAAAAGATATCTGTAACGTACGACATTTTAGAGTAAAAAAAATATAAATTAAAAGAAATGAAATCTAAATAATAAACAATATGTTCGAAATTAAAAAATTTAAGAATTAAATGTCTATTTTTTAAGTATTAAATAAGATAACAGTAAGATAACAAAATACGAAAATAAATTAAATATACGTTGACAGAAAAAAATCGTCTGAACACAAAATAAATAAAATTTTGTGAATATTTTAAAATAAAAATGATAGAAAAAAGATCAGTTATTAGAACAAAGCTTGAAAATGCTATGTCTAACAATATATAAGATAATTTTTTTTTTTTTAAATAACCAGTAGAACATTAGCGAACAGAAAGTAATAAAACTCTTTCAATATTTAAATTAAACATACTGAAAGAATAAAAAGATCTGCTGTTACAAACCATATAAATTACACACATAATAAAGCAATAATAAAGTAATTCAAGAGGTTAAATTTTATCGTATTTTAAAATTAACACACAACACCATACACTAACTCAAACATTAGTTGTATAAAATATTTCCCAGTCACTATAAATTATACTTATTTTGCTAATACATACGTGAAGACAAAAAGCATTTTTACTACGACACCACTTTATTTAAATTAATATCGGTGCACAACAGTGTCACCCTTTCACCTTCGTTAGTATCCAAATTTGTAGGTGTAACACTGGATATAAACATAACTTGTAATTAGCACTTTACTCGGTCAAAGATAAATATAGAAACTCTAGGCGAGTTCTTTACCCCTCAATTTCTCACCGAAGCAAAATGACAATTCAAAAGAAGCTATTCGTTTTACACTTCTACGTCGCATATTTACCTATGCAGAACCAGCGTGGTCGTATGTAGCAGATTCTAATATTAAAACTTCCTTCTATTGGCCTTTCTTCTATTCCAATATTTATTTATAATCTTTCTAATACACCAAATTTCTTTTCACCAAAGATCCTTAATTTTGCATGCCATCTATCTTAAAAAATGAAAAAATATCCAAAAAATATATATATAATCTATATGAAATGTAAGAAAAAAGTTTTAAAACATTTAAAATTGGCCATACATCACTTCTCGATCCGCTCCCTATTTTTATTCTATGATTCTGATATTAAAATTCTGCTCCGACTTGCCTCTCCATTCTGCTGGTGAGGGCGGAGCTTATTATTCAAATTTCTGGACTGTTTTTATCTCTTCTTGATATATTATATTAAGGTGTGGCGTGTTATGTAAAGCAGTTGCCTCTTTGAGCTTTGTTACTCTCGCGTACACGGTTTCTGTACCGGATGATGTCAAAATTTCTTTATGTTAAAATAAATTAATATTTTAAGCTTTTTACCAAAATTCTTATTTTTAAAATTATTTGTTGTTTTTTAAAGCAGTTTTAATATTTTTAAAATACATATTTCTTTTTATTTTAATTTTTATGATTTTACTATTTTAATGTATTATCTTAACGTATTTTGTACGGATATCCCTGGCCACAAAAATATTTTGTTTTCTATCCCTAAAATTTCTACTCTTTAGTTTTTTTGTGCCATGAACTTACGAATCCACCTTTCTATATCGTTATTCTCTTATTTGTTTATTTTTTCTCTCGTTGTAATTTTTGAACTTACTAATAAAAACCTCCGGATTGAAGGACTTGGGCCATATGGTCTAGTTGCTCCATCACCTTTAAAGCCTTTAAACCTTCAGAAGTAGGTTGTTCGGGGCATCTTAGCTTGTAGCCACATCCTCTGTCATGAGAGCACATAGATTCAATCAAGGTGTGCGGGCAGAGTATGAAGTTTACAATTAAATGAGAGCAAAACAATTTAATGTAAACGTCTACGTTCGAAGAACTTTTTTTCTTTAATTTACTTTTCATATTACCATAGAGAATTGCACCTAAAAAACTTAATCCTGGAGAAGTTTTTATAAAATTTCTAATAAATGAAGAAAATTTAGTAAAAAAATCGGGTTTTCCAAAAGGTCTAATTTTTTAATAAATTAAATTATTTCAATACTTTTTGACGCAACACATTTTTTATACATTGGACTAGGGAATCACCTAAAATCTTTGCTGAATTTACATTTGGAAAAAAGTTTTAGTCCTTCAAAATCACACACATTGAATTTTTATTATCTTTATGTCCAACTATGAGTGAAACATCATTAAAAATTATCCAAATTTAAAGTTTTTAGCTCATTCTCTAGTAAATACTATCAAAAACATTCATAATAATTTTCGACAAAATATTTTAAGATTTATTTGAGAAATCACATTTTAAGTTTATACATTTTAATAAAATACTGTTCTGAGAAAAACGCATTTGAAGTTTATGAAAGCAACTTTAACTATTAAAAAAATAAAATACATGTTTTAAATTCCCTACACTTTCTTGCTTGAAAACTTTCTAATTCCCAAGTTGCTAATTATTAAAATAACTAGAAAAATGTTTAAACTAATCTTGATGAAAATTTAAAAAGTTTAGGCCAAAAAATCTTGCCGAGATCCATTTTCAAAAAGCACTTCGTCCAACATTTGAAAGCTTGCATATATCCCACTTTGAATTCTAATTTTCGAAAGCGACATTTCCAATTATAATACCTGTAGTTTCTCAGTGGCATCCATAAATGTTGTATCAGGCCCTTGAATTGAAAGACTTATATCGCTCAAGTTGTTAAAAATGTCTGCCAGGTAAGCCTATTTACTTATAAAATCTTTTTTCTTGAAATATTCGAAGAGTGAGTTACCTTTCTCTTCTGAAAAAAGTGATACTTCTGGCCTCAACATGAAATTTCCTTTTAAAACCCGCCGTCGTGTCAGCCAGAGCACTTGCGTGTGGTACAGAAGTACTTCATGTTCTGCATTCATTTCGAGACACAGTGTTGTAAAAAGACTATGATTAAGAGCTCTACTTGTAATAAGATTCACAGTTTTAATAACTATTGACAATACTTCTTTAAAGCTGGTTGGAAGAGTTTTTGTATCCAGTGCATGTCTATGTAAAAAACAATGTGCAACAATAACATTAGGAGCCTCTTTTTCTTTTACCAAATGGGTAAAACCAGATTTACTGCCAAGCGTCGCAGATGCTCCATCCGTACAAAGAGAATGAAGTTTTCGTGTCCAGTCGAAGTTGTGTTTGGAAAAGAAAACATTTAAAATCACTAAAACATCAACTGCTTTGTATTTTGCAAAAGAGGCTCAAAAAATAAGAATTCTTCTGTGATAGTATCAGCAGATACGTAACGAACAAAAACAAGCAAATGAGTACAATTCGAGATGTCTGTAGTTTCACCCAGTTGCATAGTAAAGTTAAATGGCGATGCTTTCATGAATGATCTGTTTCAAGATATTGCAAGAAATTTCAACTATTCTTGAATGTATCACATTATTGGACTATGAAATAGCCTCAAGAATTTTTCTCTGTTAACACATTCGCTGCCGCACCTGACGTCATATATGCATTTTCCTATATGTTGATCACGCGCTGGCGCGTGATCGGCAGCGAATGTGTTAAAGTCCACAAAGTAATTCAACCCTTTTCAGAGCATATGGCTTAATTAATGTCTCTCAATATTATGCGGTTTCTTACTTTTGGCAATACGATATGCAACTCTGAAAGATGCCTCAACCAAAGGTTTTTGTAGAATGCCAAATCCAAGTTTGGTTAATGTTCCAGATTTGGAAAACTGGGCTTTCTTCTTTGTAAAAAATTCTAGATCTTTATATGCATTTTCAGGATGAAGAGATTTGAGATGCTCAATCAATTTTGCCGGTTTCAAAGTCACTTTTGTACCAAGTGAAGGAAAATTCAAAGGCTACTTTGTGTTTCTAAAAGTTTCAAATTTTATATGGTTTGCGAATGTTCTTTTTCTCGTATTGTAGAGGTCTATATTGGGAAATGGCAGACAGACGGCTTACAGAGGTTGCCCGTGAGAAAAAAAAGTTTTTTTTTTATATATTGATGCAAACATTTCAAAAATTAAAAGCAGTCAGTGGATGCCCAAAATATGACCCATGGACCCCCAAGGGTCCATGAACCTCAGGTTAAGAAACCCTGCCTTAAAGAGAAAATTAATATCAAAAGTTTAAAGAAAATCATTAGCGTCCTAGATAGCACTATAAATAAATAAAGAAAATAAAAGAGAATTTAAAATTAAAGAAGAAAGTTTAAAAGTTTAAAAAAAAGATAGAGAGAAATTTTTGTGGATAAAAAGATCCATTGTTTATATAATTTTAATAATTTTTTATAGAATACAGTGGAAAATTACAATACGAGAAATAAAATTTATATTAAACTATATAGTTATTACTTGAATGATTTTTGTCACAGAATACCCATTGAGAGTTCTTCGGGGCTGTATTACTTTGAACTGAGCTATAAAGTTTCATGTCTGTTGTAATATTTTTATTACGATTAAAAGACGATTTCATTGGTGGATGTTTCTTATTCTTATGTTCTTTTGGCTAACTTAATTTTCTCTTCGCCTTTTATTTCATTTCCAAAGAATTTCATTAACCTTTTTAACTTATTAAAGCTTTTTGTATTTAATTTTTGCAATTAAACTGTAGTATTTTTCTCCCCTTCTATGTTTCTTAATTAGTCAACTACCAGGTGGCCATAATTAAACTGACAGGCCTCACAGTGTTCTGTAGCGCGATCTATTTGCGAGAAAGACGCCACATTTTGTAGGAATATTAAACAAGAAGGGGACGAAGGATTCCGCGAAAAAACAAATTAGTTCCAAAAGTCACCGCAAGGGGAATATTTGTCACTGGGTTATTGAAAATAGAGTGTTAACAATTGCAAATTAATACGGAATAAAATTAACTTTCATTATTCACATTTTCTGATTTAGTTCAAGTACAATATGGCAACACTTTTAATAAAGCTTAAAATCTACATAAACACCGATAAAGTCTCGTGATCTGCAATATCACGTACGCTGATTAGAAGAAGAAGTTCTTTTTTCAAATTCACGTCAACTCCACTGGCATAGTGCCTGCCGCTTGGGTTTTAAAAGGCAATGTGTTACGTTTTGAATCAATCGTGTTGAAAGTTTTTGTGCAATGTCTCCTTCTTTAGTCGGGCGTGCGTTACTGGTCAAATTCTTTTACCTCAACCAGTTCAACGCGTCAGACGCTCTTCGTGCTTTTAGAACGCACAAAAAAATTGCGTAAATTTAAAGGTCCCGTGTCAGTTAATGGGCTCAAAGCAATGGTTGCGACGTTTGAGAAAAGAGGTTCTCTGAAGGTTCAGTCCGACAGATCACGCAAACCTGTACCACAGGATGCAATCGAAGCATTTCTGCGGCGATTGCCGACAGAGGACCAGACAATATTGCTGCCACCTCTTGCGCTCGTGGAGTAGCTCGGAATATGGATGTGCCTTACAGTACGGTATGGAAAATCTTACGAACGATTATCAACTTCTATCCGTACAAGATCAGCCTTGTACAGGAGTTACTGTACCCCGACCATAATAAGCGATTGACTTTTGCTCTCACATTTCTTGCCAGAATGGAGGTGGATATGATGCCCATTTTTACCTGAATGGAACGGTGGATACCCAGAACTGCTGAATTTGGATGACAAATCACCACATGCAGTCACAGCAATTCCCTTACATTCACCAAAGGTAACTGTTTGTTGTGGGTTCACAGTGGAATTTATCGTAGTTCCATTATTCTATGACAACATTACCCCGACAGGACCAGAAACCTGTTCTGTTACTGGAGAGAAATATCCCCACATGTTGAACAGCTCTGTCATTCCGGCACTTCAGAAAAGACAATTCCTGGGGGAAATCATTTTCATGCAAGATGGAGCCCCTCCACACGTTCCTGTACCGGTGCAACAGCTGCTACGATAGAAATTCACAACAGAAAGAGTCATTAGCCGCTACTTTCCAACTGCAGGGCCACCTCGGTCGCCTGATCTTACCCCATGCGACTTCTGACTATGGGGTTACCTTAAGTCCAAGGTCTATCAAGGAGTTGTCCAGGACCTACGTTGAAGGATAACATATCACGGACTGTATGGAAGATTCTTGTAGACATGTTACTTTCTGCTTTTGTACATACTGTGCACAGTACGCGATATGTGGTCCACAACAACGACAGCCACATTGAATCTCATTTGAATGCAAAATAAAAGGTTATTTCGTATTGATTTGTATTTGATAACACTCTATTTTATATTACAAAGAGCAAAATATTTCCCTAGTGGTGACTTTTGGAACTAAATTTTTTTTTTTTTTCGGAATCCTTCTTACAACGTCTTGTTTAATCTTCCTACAAAATATGGCGTCATTCTCGAAAATAGATCGCGCTTCAGAACACTGTGAGCACTGTCAGTTTAATTATGGCCACCCGGTATTTGTACAATAATTTATTTTAAATTTTTTCTTTATTTTAAGTTTCAGTACTCAATAACTCAAAACGACATTATTTAATTTGAAAAATCAAATCTGAATAAAAGCATTTTTAATTGTCTTTTACCTTCTTCCTTTACTTGTTCTTATGTTTGTGTATATTACAGAACATATTCCCATTTTTTTTAGTAAATTGTCTTTGTTCTTTTATCCTTAAAAAATGTAGGCTTTGGATTTTGTATTCTGAGATGCAAAAATACAATTTCCAATTGAGAGTAAAAAAAAGAATAATTTGTGATTTTTTCTAATGAAATGTGTAAACAAACCCTAATATTTTTCTATAAATCTTATTTTTTTTTTTTGTGTATAAAGCCCCAAAATACTTTACGCATTGTTTCAAGTAGCATCATAACGGAATGTGTAATAACCTTTGATTTTTGTTACATTAATCTGATTTTTCGGTGTATAATTTTGAGCCAAATAATTGCAATTTCTAGCTACTGCCAATTTTCCGTTATAGTGGCAGCACATGCCGGATGCAGTATGTTGGCCACATAATCGTAGCATCCCTAATAAGTAGACTAACATACAAATCACAATCATCTTCTTTCGTTTTCAAAAATATTTCTAATTTGTCAGTAAAGTCATTAAAACAGCCACGATAATAGCGATTTAGTTTACACAATGTTTCTATTTTAGATATTAATAAAATTTTGATTCAGTATACTAACATAAATGGTACTAAAAATTTGAACATTTACTCAATACAAATGCACTTTCATTTTCCTTAAAAAAGTAATATTCAATTCAACTAATTCCATTCATGAAAAATACATCATTCAAAATATGCGAACATTCAGATGCACTCTAGTTCTTAAATTACATATTTCAGTAAATCTTCTGAAAGAGAATAATATACTTTCAAGTAGATCATATTCAATTCTTAAAATACTGTACAGTTAATCCTGCATTAGTGTAAATTTTCAACACATGTACAGGGTTACAGAATAGACAATAAATTTAACCATTCCATAACAATATTCTATTCTATGTATGTACGCATACCGTTTAAAAGAAAAGCAGATTATTTATTCTCGTATAAGATATTGAAAAGATTCCATTCACTTTTATTTTAATATAATTCAAATATTCCATCAATGAGCTAGTTAAATATTTAAATAATAAGTGTCCATACTAAATTCTTTTACAGTTTTCAATTTTCAAACTATGATCCCATTCTAAAGTCCCGGTTCGAGCATGAAATATGTCAAAGACAACCAAAAAAGTGGTCAGTAATGAAAAAGTCATGCATTACATCGCTTTTGATCGCCGGGAGAGAATCATTTGAGTATTTAAATTGTGTTTAAATTGTGTTGATATTAATATATACTAAAGAAAATTAACTACTCGACATTACTGAAGAGAATCCATCTGGAACATATTAAAGAAATTTGATAAACTAAAATTATTTACATTGATATTTACAGGATTTTCAATACAATTATAGAAGATGGCATTAAAGTTTAACATATCGCTAAGTTTGCAATAGTTCCGAAAGGGAAGAATTTTTTTTGCAATTTATCAATCAGCAGAATTGCTTTTTCGTATGATGCCTATTAAATGCTCTGTTCTTTAATTATGCATAAGAAATTTTTACATTTAATAGTTAGAGTATAGAGTTATATAATTCTTAAATTTCTTGATATCTTACATTTTTTTATTACTTATGTTTTAACTTTCCTATTATAAAACATTTTACTTAAAAGTGCGCTAATTATTTTATTATTATTTTTTTTAAACTGAGCTAAGTATTATTACATATTTTATGTTATGGAATATTGGGAAAAGGAGAATGAGAACTCGCCAAAAAGAGTGATATCGGACTATTCTCCATTTGAAGGTATTATACGGAGTCCCAGGCTTTCAGAGGTCAGGCAATTTGTTTGTGACAATAACTTTGACTCGTTTTTGGTCTCGGAGACTTACCTCTCCCAGGGTATTAACTGTAATATTGCGAATTACGAATTTTACCATGACGTCAGGCCTCGTAGTTGCGATAATGCTATTTGAGGTGGCACTGGTATTTACCTCAAAAATACTATTTCTCATGTTAGGATCCCTACCCCTCGGCTTCAAAATTTTGAAGCCACTATTGTTGATATTACTATTCCAAATTTACCTGAATTTGCGTTTATAGCTATTTATGCTCGGAATGGTAGGTGTACTCTGCTGGTCCCGAATATTGAAGTTCTTATTAAAGATTATCCAAATTTTATTATTGCGGGTGACTTCAATCCGCACCACTATTCATGGGGGTGTCGCAACTTCGATCATCGTGGTTCTAAACTTCGTCGTTGGGCTGGTAATACTCTGGCTCAAATTATCGCCCCAAACTCTTCTACCTACTTTGGTAATTCCTTTTCTATAATTGATTTTGCACCCACAATTTCCTTTATCCCCAAGAAATTTCCGCTATTAATGATCTTTCGTCTGATCACCTTCCTGTTGTGCTGGTGTTTAATATCAGTGGGATTGACATTCGCTCGCCTTACACCTTTCGTACCAACTGGGAGGACTACGAGCATATTCTCGGCACGAAAGGTTTTCCCTTTCACTCCATCGACTCACCCGAGTCAGCCGAAGATGCGGTTTGTAAGTTTCGAGATTTTCTTCTTGCTGCTTACGCCGAAACTACCAAGCCTCATGTCAAGACCATTGATTATTATCGTCTTCCTAAACACATCAGGCGATTGCAGTTAATCAACTAAAGGAACTCTGTTAGGAGAGACTGGCAGAAAACACGTGACCCTAATCTCAAATTTCTCTCAATCGTTTGCAAGCCCTGGTCCGGAAAGAGATTAGGATCTGCAGTAGAGAACGCTGGAACACTTATGTTGAGTCGTTAACGGCTTCTGACAACAGCATTTTTAGGGCAGCCTCACATATTCGTAGGACACGTACATACATTCCGTCAATTAAAGGACCCAATTCGGTGGCTTATTTAAACTCTGATAAAGCTAACTTTTAGTTGACAGTCTTAGAAGTCAGTTCACTCCAAACTCGGATATTTTTGATAATGATACTTTGCTTAACGTTAACTCTGTTGTTGAACAGTTCTTAAACTCTTCTACAGACAACACTCTCACTCCTACGTACCCCTCTGAGATTCTCAACTACCTGAGGAAACTGAAAAAGAATAAGGCTCCTGGTGTTGATTTTATCTCCACTAATATGCTTATTCATCTTCCATCTAACTTTTTAATCTCCTTCATCTTTATTACCAATAGTCTTCTTAATTTAAATTATTTTCCTAACGTCTGGAAGAAAGCGGTGGTGGTACCCCTGCCGAATCAGGGACTCGACCACACAGTCCCCTCTAATTTTCGTCCAATCAGTCTTTTGTCGGGTATTTCAAAAGTCTATGAATATATATTAGTTCAGCTCATGGGCAAGTTCTGCAATTTTAATAACATCATTCGCCCGGAACAATTTGGTTTCCGTCGCAAACACTCCACTCAACATGAACTCTGGAGGGTTGCAGAGCTAATTCATGCTGCCAATGCAGTTAAGCATGTCACTGCGGCTATATTTGTAGACATTGCGAAAGCATTCGACAAAATCTGGTTGGAAGGGCTCATTTTTAAGCTTATTAACTTAAACTTTTCTCCCCCCAGCTTATTAAATTTTTTTCTCATTATCTTCAAAATCGTGAGTTCGTTGTCAGTGTTAACAACACGCTCTCAACACCTCGACCTATCCTTTCTGGGGTTCCTCAAGGTAGCTTACTTGGCCCGAAACTCTTCAACGTTTATATTAATTATATGCCATCTGATCCACATATCGAGATTTGCCTCTATGGAGATGACACAGCCATCCTCTTCCGACCCAAACAAACACTTTGTGCATTCTCTACTATTCGGAATTATCTTAAAATTTATGAACATTGGCTTTCTTGTTGGCGCATAAAGGTAAATCCAGATAAATGTGCTGCCATGATTTTCACTACGAAGAATGTTTCTAATTTTATTGAATACAATAACTTTAAACTCTACGACGAAGATATTCACTAGGAGTTTTCTTATAAGTACCTCGGTGTTATCCTAGATTCCAAATTAAATTGGAGGCTTCATATCGAAAACATTGTTCGAAAAATGAAGGCTGCAATTGGCACTCTAAATTTATATCTCAATTATCGAAGTCGCCTGCATACGAAAACAAAGTTATTGTTATACAAAAGTTACATCAGACCCATTATGACCTATGGTTGTCCTGTTTGGGAAACTGCCGCTCTTATTCATCTCAAGAGTCTTCAAATTATTCAAAATTATGTCCTTAAAAAATGTGTTTCTGCTAGTTGGTACGTGAGGAATGATACAATTCATAATAATCTTAAAGTCAGGCCTGTTCTCCCTCAGTTCAAAAGACTTGCTTTACGCTTCCACGGAAGCATTGATTTAATTCAGTATTAGTGCCGTCACTTTTATTTATTTTTATTTGCCGTGCCAAATTGCAACTTTTTTATGTCCCTATTTTTTTATTATTGTTGTTCTACTTATTTTATATTTTATGATCATCATGTTGTTGAATCTGTGTGTTGCTGATAACCATACCAAATGGTCATTGCCAAGGTTACAGTCTAATTATCCCATAATTAGACAACTCGTTGGTTATTTATAATTTTTTATGAGGACGTTCTCACCTCCTCGCTCTCTTGTGAGTTGGAGTGTATTAAATTCTTGTTTGGATTACTTTTTGCCTTGAGGCCTAAATTTATATTTTGATCTGCTTACGTTCGGAGGTTGAAGTGAAGACCTTACACTTCGCTAGGTACTCCGTTAAACCCAATTACCTTGATCTTGCCTTTTCAGGGTCTGCATTGAAATTTGTCTCCAATAAGCACTGATTCTAATTCGTTTCTTAACATGTGGGCGTAGCTAAAGTAGTAACTTGGTCTCCTCGTTCAGCTGTAAGCTAGAGATTCCGCATTCTGTCCCTGCTGTCGTACAAATTTTTCTAAATTCTAAATGTTTTAATTTTATTGTTATTTCTTATTTTATTCATGCTTCCATTATTTTTTGGGTATCGCATCATTTAGCTATCTTGCTATACAATTTTATTTTTGCTTTAATTGTGTTTTGTCCTGTGTTCGTCTTTGAAAAAATATAAAAATCAAACAATTGTTTTTAAGTTCATAAAAACAGCAAAGAAATGTTAAAATTTTATAAAACCAAATACAAAATATCTATTTGTCATTTTATGTTTCATTTTTATGTACCTGGAGTTATTTTTTGCATTTGTATCATTTATGTTACATGTCACCCTTTCATATGTGTTTAAACTCCATTCGTGACCAATAGATGGCGCAACTGAGTTACATTTCCATTTTAACCTTTCTGATCTCTGGACGAGTGCAATTTCGATTACTTACTGTATGCTATGTTGTTTTGTCATTGTTCAAGGTACAGAATGATTATTTTTAATCATTCAACACGTTGTTTTTCGCATATACATTGTTATGTGAACGATTTCCTCACCTTACAGCAATTTTCTTTCGTTTTTTCGGAATCCGCTGTAAGCGTATTTAATTCTTGGGAACAGATTCGATATTTACTCTCTTCCGGTGGCCATGTTTTTTTTGGCGATTTCGGCCAAAAACCTCATTTTTGAAAGTCGCCAAACAGAAATAGCGACAGAAAATGGTGTTTTGCTTTTATTCACTGCTAGGTACTCCGTAAAAACCAATTACCTTGACCTAGACCTCGATGCTTTAAGAGCCGGGACAAATTTAGCTTTCTGAGCCGGTTTACTTTTAGGTTTTTTATTATTTGCGGGATGGCGACAGCATCCTCTAAAGTTAGCTGTGCGCTTGTCGCCGCAATTTGCACACCAGAAGTTATCGGGGCCTACGGTGCACATCTTAGCACTATGGCTCACGCTGCACTTTATGAATTTTTGGGTCAATTTGCAGTTGACCGAGGAATGGCCAAATTCTTGGCATCGGTAGCATTGAGCCACCCCCTTAAAGCGATATGGCTCGAAGCTTACCGATAAATAAGACAAAGTTTTAATCTCGTGGATTTTTTCACTCATCGCGTTAGCTCTGAGGGTGATTAAAATAGGGGAATAGGCTTCTTAGTTCTCCTATTTTTCATGTACGCAACCCTAATGGGTTCTAATCCTTTAGTAATAAGCTCAGAGGCAATATCCTCAGAGGTAATATATAGGGGTGAACCTCTTAGCACATATTTTACAGGTTTAGGGTCCCTAAGATCCATAGATCTAGCCGGAATTTTGTTAGTTTCCAGATAATTTTGTATCTTGGGAAACGAGTCTACACAGTCGGTACTTAGTTTAATTTGGTTCCGTACAAATTTAGTATTTATATTATCGGAAAGCTCATGGATTTGTTGTAAGATGTTCTTACAATTTGCTCCAATTTCGAAGTACAAGTTGTACGGTTTTTTCAGTTTTGCCTTTTCAGAGCTAACACTGTGGTTAGAATCATTATTTTCAGGGGGGGTAGCACGCTCGTCCATCTGATCCTCCTGGGCAAGGGCCTCGTAAGAAATACTAATTGTGATGTCGCTGGCGACTATCACCTCGTTATTATTATTTCTTTTGCGCTTAGCGCCGACACAATCCATAACATTTAAAACTTAATTACTATCAAGTGCAATTCTTAAATTATACTGCGCTAAGTGCTCGTTGATCTTAGGTCCACACTTCTTTACAAACAGTGGGAATAAATACGAATTTAAAATGGGCCTAAAATCAGGGGTGCCTGCAGTAAGGACTCTAGTCATATAATCCATAAAATCTCTCACCTCGTCGTCTTCAGCACCAGGTGAGGAGTTTCCAAGCAGGACATCTTTGAAGATCAGGTATTCATCTAAGATCCGGAAATAATTAATCATGCTTGAATTTATCTAAAAATAATTGCTCATGACTAATCAAAGTTGCTTTCAGCGTACTTATCTAAAGCAGCCTGGGCAGATTCAGAAGTTGGCGGTTGAGAATCCATCGGTGCACGAACGAGTAGTACAGCAGTCGAAGATATGTCCACACCCTTCGGAGTCGAGGATTCGAATCTAGAATTTATCGGTGTATAGGACTCCCCACTCATTCATTTAAATACAATTCTTATTATCTTTATCCGAAATAAAAAGGTGGTAGTACTCAAGTTTTTACAAAAACGATTTTAGATTCAATAATTTTGTGTAATAATAAGTTAAACTGAAATAAAACCTCGAGTCTAAAAACAAAATGTTTAAATTAAAAGTTTTCTCTCATTTTCCAGATAGGAAGAGAGCATTTTTTGTCTATGAAAGAATCTAGACTTTAAAAAGGAATGGTCATCTCCTCAACATTTTAAATCTTCAGTATCAGCCATATGCTACGTTTGGGAAACCAACTTCGAGAAATATCAACCAATTTTAAGTAGAATTAAAACGAGTGTTAATTAGTTAACTATAAAAGTTTGCTCTACTTCGATAAGAACACGTCCCTATGTTTGTTTTTACCCGCTGTGTTAATGAATAACGGCACATTATTA
The DNA here is from genome assembly GCA_032207245.1 of Pardosa pseudoannulata. Classification (NCBI taxonomy): domain Eukaryota; kingdom Metazoa; phylum Arthropoda; class Arachnida; order Araneae; family Lycosidae; genus Pardosa; species Pardosa pseudoannulata. Next base: position 98,280,000 of record CM063497.1, on the reverse strand, counting down.
TTAGGCTCCTCCTACCTCGATTTGACATAAATTAGCTATTTAAAAAAATTTCGGCCTAGTTTTGTTACAGTTTGATAATTTCCATTACTATCATTATTTACTCTTGAATTTATGTTAGTCTTCTCCTCAGCATCTAAAATGTAAAACAATATGTACTGGTGTGTAGGTTAAAAATTATATACCTATTGTACGAAATATTAGAGTAGAAAAAAATTAATAGAATTAAAACCTAAATAATAAACAATTTCTTCGAAATTAAGAAATTTAAGTATTATATAACTATATATTCTAAGCATTAAATAAAATAACAGTAAAATAACAAAATATGACAATAAATTAAAACGTACGTTTACAGTAAAACATCCAGCAATTTTCTTTCGTTTTTTCGGAATCCGCTGTAAGCGTATTTAATTCTTGTTTGCAATCTCGTTATTGATGCAATAAATTATGTTTTTGATCATTATTCATTCGAAGGTTGAAGTAGTGCTTTTGGAACAGATTCGATATTAACTCTCTTCTGGTGGCCATGTTTTTTTGTTTTTTTTGGCGATTTCGGACAAAAACCCCATTTTTGAAAGTCGCCAAACAGAAATAGCGACAGAAAATGGTGTTTTGTTTTTATTCACTGCTAGGTACTCCGTAAAAACCAATTACCTTGACCTTGACCTCGATGGTTTAAGAGCCGGGACAAATTTAGCTTTCTGAGCTGGTTTACTTTTAGGTTTTTTATTATTTGCGGGATGGTGACAGCATCCTCTAAAGTTAGCTGTACGCTTGTCGCCGCAATTTGCACACCAGAAGCTATCGGGGTCTACGGTGCACGTCTTAGCACTATGGCTCACGCTGCACTTTATGAATTTTTGGGTCAATTTGCAGCTGACTGAGGAATGGCCAAATTCTTGGCATCGGTAGCATTGAGCCACCCCCTTAAAGCGATATAGCTCGAAGCTTACCGATAAATAAGACAAAATTTTAATCTCGTGGATTTTTTCACTCATCGCGTTAGCTCTGATGGTGATTAAAATAGGGGAATAGGCTTCTTAGTTCTCCTATTTTTCATGTACGCAACCCTAATGGGTTCTAATCCTTTAGTAATAAGCTCAGAGACAATATCCTCAGAGATAATATATAGGGGTGAACCTCTTAGCACATATTTTACAGACTTAGGGTCCCTAAAATCCATAGATCTAGCCGGAATTTTGTTAGTTTCCAGATACTTTCGTATCTTGCGAAGCGAGTCTACACAGTCGGTACTTATTTTAATTTGGTTCCGTACAAATTTAGTATTTATATTATCGGAAAGCTCATGGATTTGTTGCAAGATGTTCTTACAATTTGCTCCAATTTCGAAGTACAAGTTGTACGGTTTTTTTCAGTTTTGGCTTTTCAGAGCTAACGCTGTGGTCAGAATCATTATTTTCAGGGGGGGGGGGGTATCACTCTCGTCCATCCTATCCTCTTGGGCAAGGGCCTGGTATGAATTACTAATTGTGATGTCGCTGGCGACTATCACCTCGTTATTATTATTTCTTTTGCGCTTAGCGCCGACACAATCCGTAACATTTAACTTAATTACTATCAAGTTCAATTCTTAAATTATACTGCGCTAAGTGCTCGTTGATCTTAGGTCCACACTTCTTTACAAACAGTGGGAATAAATACGAATTTAAAATGGGCCTAAAATCAGGGGTGCCTGCAGTAAGTACTCTAGTCATATAATCCATAAAATCTCTCACCTTGTCGTCTTCAGCACCAGGTGAGGAGTTTCCGAGCAGGGCATTTATGAAGATCAAGTATTCATCTAAGATCCGGAAATAATCATAATCATGCCTGAATTTATCTAAAAATAATTGTTTAAGACTTATCAAAGTTGCTTTCAGCGTATTTATCTGAAGCAGCCTGGGCAGATTGAGAAGTTGACGGTTGAGAATCCATCGTACAAATCGAAAAGGCAATACGATCATTAGCAATAAAACCAGAACGGGCTGCTCACTCCGGTGCACGGATGAGTTGTACAGGAGTCGAAGATAATACCACACCCATAGATAAACGCACTAAGATGACCAACTCCCATAGGCAATAGCGATACGCTTCTGTAACATGGGACTCGCTTAGAAAGTGGCGCCCTCGGTGTCAGACCATCGGAACTAAAGCATGGTTACCTGATAATTATGTTTATCGCTCTTTTGGCGACTTTTTCTTAATTATTTGAAAGAAAAAAATTTTTTGGCGTGGGGGTGCTTTTATACTTTTTTTATTTTATAAATTAAGCTATCAAAAACAAAACCAATCATAATTGCTTTTCTAGAATGCTTTTATGTAGCTCTGTGTTAAATCTCTAATATACTCTATATAGTTAGCTTATATAGAATATATTTAATACAAATTTATCAGTCTATAATTAATTCACAAATGTGTAGTTTTAGTATTCTAATTTCTTTGATTAATCATGTTTATCTAATATTGACATTATTTGTAAAGATATTGAATATCAATTATGAAAATTACCCTTTTAATTTATCTTTAAACATTGCACTTTTTTATAAATTGAAATATTTCTGAGAATATTCTGTGTATTAATTGTTTAAAAGCTTACTGCTTTTACATCAAAATTACTATATAGTATTATTTTGCTATTTTTATTTGCTATCAGATAATATAAAAATTCAAATAAAAAATGGTGTACTTTATTTATTAAGAAAACAAAAATTGAATACATTTTTTATTGCAATAATAATAATACTTAAAAAAGTACAAAATTGATTATTATATCCACAAAATTTCATAAGTTCTCTTCATTCTTTCCATTGAATCTAAAACAAAGAAATTACAGATATAAATTTTAATAAATATAAAATTGCAGTATTAACACAAAAATTTCATTAAAATTATTTCATCTCAAATTCTTGATTAGATAAATTGCACAAAAACTTTATGCTTTAATATTTACCCCCTTTTTATGCATATAAATTCAAGTTTAATAATTTTTTTAGAGATGAAGTATTACTAACAGAGCTTTTATTACATATATAAATATAATTGCTATCTACTTTTTCAATAGACATAAGAGGATTAATGATTCCTTGATCAATGAATCATTAATCCTCAATGCTTCTATTAAATCATAGAGAGTAAAAGGAACTTTAAATGCTAATTAGTCTAAGGCACATCCATGAACTAAAGTAAAACTGAGGTAGGCTATTCTTAGCTGATAAATAAATTCTTTAAAATGGTTTCTTATTTTACCGATATCAGTGATAGAGCCAGAATTTATTTGCATGGAGGGTTCAAAAGTCTTAATCTAAAGTACAGTGAACAATCAATTTCATAAAAAAAGTGATCTCATTACATACACACATGCAAAATACATACATATATATATATCTTAAATTCATAGGTTTGCTTGCATACATAAATATACTATAAAACAGATCAGTAATGCTGTATGTAATTCCATTTTACTTGAAAAATATCTTTTAAATTATGCTGTAAGTTTTTAATATTGAATTTGTTTAAATTTGCCTCGTAAATATTGAAGCATATTTAATTTATGCTCCTAAACATACAAGCCAAATTTAAACTAATTTCAGGAATAACTTGAGAAATTAAAAGTACATTGAGAAAGAAATGTCCACAGATTTTTCTCTTTATATTGCTAATTAATCTAAACATATACAACATATCAAGTTATGTATTAAAACATATACACTTTATTAATTCAAATTCAAGTTTAAGAAATTTCATTCAAGTATGACTACAAATTCAGTTTGAAATTATAGATGATTGTTGTCCTGCTGAATAATTGGTTTCATAAATTTTCTTTTCTTGCATTTGTTATTCCATTAAATTATATTCCCACAAATAAAATGATTTAATTAAAACAATACTTTAATTCAGTTATTACATACTATTAATCATAAAAACTTAATTAACTACTAATCTTGAATAAAAACAATTTACTAAGTAATAGAGCAGAAACTTTATATTTACATTCATGATTTTCCATTTCATTGTTCTTTACGAGCACAACAGCCGTTAGCAGGCCTTAGATGCCTAAGTATGTACTCTTTCCAGCATTTAGTATCTACAGCTTCCAATTTCACTTCGAATCTATTCTTTTGACACCTAGGTATTATAATGAGATTTTTGATGATATTGCATTGTACAAGAAAAGAATTTAATTACACGAAACTTTTTTAAAGTTTCACAACTTATACTTGAGTATGTTATTACACATACAAGATAAACAACTGAAATATTAAGGCAATTATTTTTAGTCATTCAATGTTTAAAAAAAAATGTTACAATATATGTGTATGTATATATATAAATAAATATATACATACATTCATGTACAAAGTTAATTATATTGGTATACAGTAATGAAACTAAAATGCCAAGAATGAGAGCTCCATTATTGGTAACACTTTGAAAAATTATAGAAACATTTACCTCAAAGAACATACTGTAAAATGAAAACAATAATGAGTAGTATATTAAGCCACTGGGTGTGTTTATGATCTCTATTGTCTATGATTCACAAGGTCTTATTCATAAAGACTTTTACTAATTACTGAAATAAAACTGATCTAAAAATATTTTAGCTTGCCATTAAAAAATATTGTAGAATAAAAATTATTTTCCATTGGTGAGCAAGTTCTCTCGATGAAACCCCAATTTTAGAATTAGTGTATATTATTTGTTATTTTCCAAAATTGGTGTAGAGAGTACAAAATAATGCATCAATTTTTAGAAACAATGTATTACTGCTGGTTAACTTTAACATTAGTCACATACATGGATGATGAAATACTGATTCTGTATGTTAACTTGCACAAATTAAAAAATAAGCTAACTCAATGTCTCTAAACCTAAGGACCATAAAATAAATTACATAAATAAGTATTTTAACCATAAATAAATTATTTCACTGGTCAGGTGATTTATTTATATTATCCAGGTGAATTGTAGCAAATATGATTCATCCGTTTTCTGTGAAAGGTATGTTTTGAATGTATATAAAGAGCAAAATTAATCTAATAGAAAAAAATTATACTTTAAAAATTTATATTTGAAAATAACTGGGCTGATACAGATGAAAAACATTTGATTTAAATACTTGCAGAGAATGGAATAGCCAATAGCACTTTGTACATAAATCATTCACATTAATCTATTTTATTATAAAAAATTTTATGCCACATATTACACAGAAATAATTTTAAGTATAAATTTTTAAAAAAATGCCATAGAATCTTTTAAGTTTTAGCGTGGTATAATAATTTATTAAATGTGAATTTTAAACTGCTTACCGCTGAAGATTTAAAGATCATACATTTCTTCTTAGAGAGTCCTATACAATATATATGTAGTCCTATATAATTTAATCCAAATAACACAGCTCCAACAGCTGAAAATATTAAGAAAAACAAATAGAAAGAGCATAAAAAAGTTTATAAACCCCTTTCCCCTTTATTACAACCCTAATAAACTAATTCATAAAACAGCTAAAAGAAAACAAATTATTTAAATTTAAATAAGATAGAGGAAAGAATAACAAAATATAACTCAAATTAAAATGTACGTTTGACAGATATACATCCGCTAAACAGAAATTAATAAAATTTTTACTAATATTTACAAACAATAATGTTACGAAAAAAATCAATTAGCAAAACACATAAATACAAAAATTAACCACAAAATGTATCATTTTAAGAAATTTTAAAATATCCGTTAGAACATTTGTTAACAAAAGTACTGAAATTCTTTGGATTTTTCAAATAAACAAAGCTAGAAAATAAAAAAATAATACCAGTTTTTAGCACACCATGTAAATAATATTCGCAATAAAGTGGTAATAATTCAAACCGTTAAATTCGGTTGACTGGATTTAAATATTGGCCGAATGTCATAATTAATATTTATAGGAATTATTTTTCAAACAAAAATGCTATAAAAGAAGGTTACTTATTAGCAAAGCATGCAAATACAGTAGTAAAATGTAGCAAAAAAAGTAATTTTAAAATATCCGTTAGAACATTCGCAAACAAAAAAGAAATGAGATTCTCCACCTTTCTCAAACAAAAATGTGGAAAATAAAAAAAAGGTCAGTTAATAGTTAACATGTAAATAACATTCACAATAAAGTGTTAATATAAGTAATTCAAACCCTTACTTTCGGTTGATTCTATTAATATACAAATCTCAACAAAGCACAATCGCTTTCAGTCTCAAAATTTTCCAAGTCCAAAACGACACAAGGAAAGATTTCTGGTAACCGTTTACAATCGCCAACGGATTAGGGCCTTCAATGTTAAGATCACAGACTACATAGAAGCAGACCATCGCCAAGGTCCCAGGCCACTGCCAAAGCGCCAATTAGTTCAGATGGTCTGACACCGAGGGCGCGCAAATCTAGCCCGAAGTTGGGGGTCTTTTAGGCTTTCTTAGTGTATGATGACGACTTGCGCTTTACGTACGTACAGTAGCTGAGATCAAAGATCTGATTGAGGCCCTAAAAGCTTGTGAACGTTACTACGCTTGGGCTGAAAAGCCACAAGCGTTCTATTTATCTGTTTAACAGTAAAAACCTTGTGGACACTGTCAACATCAGTTCTCGACAAATAAACCGGTAATTAAACATTGAATCTGTAATAAAAAAGTGGTAACAGTCAAGATTTTTAAAAAGTATTAAAAGGTCAATAATTTCGGCTGTTAATAAGTTATGCTAAGATAAAATCTTGTGTTACACAACACAACGATTCAAATACAACTTTTCTCTCATTGTCAGGAGAAAGCATTCTAATCTATCAAAACACCTAGACTTTTAAAAGAAGTGATCATCTCCTCACCATTTTACATCTTTAGAATCAGCCAAATGTTATGTTTTGGAAACCAACTTCAAGAAACATCTACAAACTTTATGTAGTATTAAAATAATTGTTAATGAGTTAACTACAAAAGTTTGCTCTACTTCGATAAGGAAATGTCCCATCCTGTTTGTTTTTTACCTTCTATGTTTATGAGTAGCTTCTCATTATTATTAGGTCCCTCCCACCTGTGTTTGGCATAATTTAGCTGTTTAAAAAATTTGCTGTAATTTATTAGTTTCGATTACTGATAATATTTACTATTTTAGGCAATAATTAGCTCTTTAAGAAATTTTGGTCTTGCTTTGTTATAATTTCTTAGTTTTTCGTATCTAGTTTTTAGTTTTTAGTTAAAGTCTTTAGTATCAGCCAAATGTTATGTTTTGAAAACCAACTTCAAGAAATATCTAAAAAATTTTTAGTATTAAAATAATTGTTTATTAGTTAACTATAAAAGTTTGCTCTACTTCGATAAGAAAATGTTCCATCCTGTTTGTTTTTTACCTCCTATGTTAATGAATAGATTTTCATTATTATTAGGTCCCTCCTACTTGTGTTTGGCATAAATTAACTATTTAAAAAAATTGCTATAATTTATTAGTTTCGATTACTGATATTTACTCTGTAGCTAAATTTTGGTCTTGTTTTGCTATAATTTCTTAGTTTCAATTACTGGCATTATTTACTCTTTAAGGCAACTTATGTTGGTTATCTTCGCAGCTTTCAAAATGCCAGACAATATGTACCAATGTATAGGTCAAAAAAGATATCTGTAACGTACGACATTTTAGAGTAAAAAAAAATATAAATTAAAAGAAATGAAATCTAAATAATAAACAATATGTTCGAAATTAAAAAATTTAAGAATTAAATAACTATTTATTTTAAGTATTAAATAAGACAACAGTAAGATAACAAAATATAACAATAAATTAAATATACGTTGAAAGAAAAACATCCATAGAACACAAAATAAATAAAATTTTTGTGAATATTTTAAAACAAAAATGATAGAAAAATGGTCAATTATTAGAAAAAAGCGTGAAAATGGTAAGCTTAACAACATGTAACAATTTTTTTTTAATAACCAGCAGCAGCGAACAGAAAGTAATAAAACTCTTTCAATATTTAAATTAAACATGGAAAAATTAAAAGATCTGCTGCTAGAAAACCATATAAATTATACACACAATAAAGCAATAATAAAGTAATTCAAAAGGTTAAATTTTATCGCATTTAAAAATTAGCACAAAACACCATACACTTTCAAACATAAGTTGTCCAAAATGTTTCCAAGTCAATATAAATTATACTTATTTTCCCAATACAAACATAAAGACAAAGCATTTTAATTACGACCCCACTTAGTATACGGTGTACAACAGTGTCACTCTTTCACCTTCAGTAATAGTCAAATATGTAGGTGTAACTTAACTTGGAAGTAGCACTTTACTCGGTCAACGATAAATATAGAAACGCTAAGCGAGTTCTTTATCCTTTAATTTCTCAAAGAAGCAAAATGACTACTCGAAATAAGCTGTTCGTTTACACTTTCTTCTTCCGTCCCATAATTAACTATGCAGAAAAGCGTGGTCGTATGCAGCAGATTCTAATATTAAAATCTTAATTGTTATTCAAAATTGATTTATACGTGAAATCACTAACTCTCCTTGGTATTTTCGAAATGATGAAATTCATGACGAACTTGGACTTCCTTCTATTCCAAAATTTTAAACTTTCTAATAAATTTCATAAGAATTTTAACAAAGAATTATTCAATAATCTTGTCAATTACGACCCCGCTGATGCTAGCAATGAGAAGGCCTTTGGCCATTTCTCGCCAGAGATCCTTAATTCTGCGTGCCGTCTATCTTAAAAAATGAAAAAAATCTCCAAAAAATAGATATAAAATCTATATGAAATGTAAGGAAAAAGTTTTAAAACATTTAAAATTGGTCATACATCACTTTTCGTACCTCTACAGATTTTTATTCTGTGATTCCGATATTAAAATTCTGCTCCGACTTGCCTCTCCACTCTCATGGTGTGAGCGGAGCTTATTATTCAAATTTCTGGACTGTTTTTTTTTTTTTTTTTTTTTAATCTCTTCTTGACATATTTTATTAAGGTGTGGCGTGTTATGTAAAGCATTTGCCTCTTTGAGCTACGTTACTCTCGCGTACACGGTTCTGTACCGGATGATGTCAAAATTTCTTCATGTTAAAATAAATTAATATTTTAAGCTTTTTACCATTAATTCTTTTTTTTTAAATTATTTGTTGTTTTTTAAAGCAGTTTTAATATTTTTAAAATACATATTTCTTTTTATTTTAATTTTTATGATTTTGACTATTTTAATGTATTATCTTAACGTATTTTGTACGGATGTCCCTGGCCACAAGAATATTTTATGTTTTCTATCTCTAAACTTTCTACTCTTTAGTTTTTTTGTGTCATGAACTCATGAATCCACCCTTCTATATCTTTATTCTCTTATTTGTTTATTTTTTCTCTCGTTGTCATTTTTGAACTTATTGATAAAAACCTCCTTATTGAAGGGCTTGGGCCATATGGTCTAGTTGCTCCATGACCTTTAAAGCCTTTAAAACTTCAGAAGTAGGTTGTTCGGGGCATCTTAGCTTGTAGCCACATCCTCTGTCATGAGAGCACATAGATTCAATCAAGGTGTGCGGGCAGAGTATGAAGTTTACAATTAAATGAGAGCAAAACAATTTAAGGTATATGTCTACGTTCAGAGAACTTTTTTTCTTTAATTTATTTTTTATATTATCATATGGAATTACACCAAAAAATTTTAATGAAATTTCTAATAAATAAAGAAAATTTAGCAAAAAAATATGGTAATTCCAAAAGGTCTAATTTTTTAATAAATTAAATTATTTCAATACTTTTTGACGCAACATATTTCTTATACATTGGACTAGGGAATCACCTAAAATCTTTGCTGAATTTACATTTGTTAAAAAGTTTTAGTATTTCAAAATCACACACATTGAATTTTTAACGAAATTTTATTATCTTTATATCTTACTATGAGTGTAACATCATTAAAATTATCCAAATTTAAAGCTTTTAGCTCATTCTCTAGTAAATACTATCAAAAACATTCATAATAATTTTCGACAAAATATTTTAAGATCTTTTTGAGAAATCACATTTTAAGTTTCAACATTTTATTAAAAATACCGTTCGGAGAAAAACGCATTTGAAGTTTATGAAAGCAACTTTAACTATTAAAAAAATAAAATACATGTTTTAAATTTCCTACACTTTCTTGCTTCAAAACTTTCTAATACCCAAGTTGCTAATTATTAATAATACTAGAAAAATGTTGAAACTAATCTTGATGAAAATTTAAAAAGTTTAGGCCAAAAAATCTTGCCGAGATCCATTTTCAAAAAGCATTTACTTATTAGCAAAGCATGCAAATACAGTAGTAAAATGTAGCAGAAAAAGTAATTTTGAAATATCCGTTAGAACATTCGCAAACAAAAAAGAAATGAAATTCTTCAGCTTTCTCAAACAAAAATGCTGGAAAATAAAAAAAAGGTCAGTTAATAGTTAACATGTAAATAACATTCACAATAAAGTGTTAATATAAGTAATTCAAACCCTTACTTTCGGTTGATTTTACTAATATACAAATCTCAACAAAGCACAATCGCTTTCAGTCTCAAAATTTTCCAAGTCCAAAACGGCAACAGGGAAAGTTTTCTGGTAACCGTTTATAATCGCCAACGGATTAGGGCCTTCAATGTTAAGATCACAGACTACATAGAAGCAGACCATCGCCAAGGTCCCAGACCACTGCCAAAGCGCCAATTAGTTCAGATGGTCTGACACCGAGGGCACGCAAATCTAGCCCGAAGTTAGGGGTCTTTTAGGCTTTCTTAGTCTATGACCTCACACCCTTCAGAGTCGTGGATGCGAATCTAGAATTTATCGATGTATAGGACTCTCTACTCTTTAAGTTTAAAATACAATTTCATATTATCTTTATCCGTAATAAAAAGGTGGTAGTAGTCAAGTTTTTACAAAAACGATTTTAGATTCAATAATTTTGTGTAATAATAAGTTAAACTGAAATAAAACCTCGAGTCTAAAAACAAAATGTTTAAATTAAAAGTTTTCTCTCATTTTCCAGATAGGAAGAGAGCATTTCTTGTCTATGGAAGAATCTAGACATTAAAAAGGAATGGTCATCTCCTCAACATTTTAAATCTTCAGTATCAACCATATGCTACGTTTTGGAAACCAAGTTCAAGATATATCAACCAATTTTAAGTAGAATTAAAACGCGTGTTAATTAGTTAACTATAAAAGTTTGCTCTACTTCGATAAGAACACGTCCCTATGTTTGTTCTTACCCGCTGTGTTAATGAATAACGGCTCATTATTATTAGGCTCCTCCCACCTCGATTTGACATAAATTAGCTATTTAAAAAAATTTCGGCCTAGTTTTGTTACAATTTAATAATTTCCATTACTAACATTATTTACTCTTGAATTTATGTTAGTCTTCTTCTCAGCATCCAAAATGCAAAACAATATGTACTGGTGTGTGGGTTAAAAATTATAGACTTAATGTACGAAATATTAGAGTAGAAAAAAATTAATAGAATTAAAACCTAAATAATGGGACTACTTAAGAATTGGGTACAGCCTGCTATTTTTAGCGATTTTTTTTGGCGCCAATCGAGCCAACTCCTTCGAGCGGAGTTACCGGAAGGCTGACGTTTTGAACGGCAACGGATTTTCGCCTCGAACTGACTTATTTTATTGTGAAATAATGTACTAATTTTGCAATTAATGGCAAAAATGTTGAAAATTGCGTAAAATGATATTTATATTAATACAAATTTTGTTTATTCATGTTATTTTTTTAATATTAATTGGTTGTAAATTTTAAATCATTAAAAATTGATTATTTTTGTTTTTTAATATTCTTAAAATATTTCCTGACTTTAAGCACACAAAACAATTAAAAATAGATAAATTAGAAATAAAAAATAAAACATACGCAAAGATTTTTTTTAATTTTCAAACAATATTAAAAGGTTAGTACTTTTTAATTTTTTAAATAAATTTTTAATTTATCAAAAGTTTTTTATCCAAGGGGGGCTCTGCCCCCCTTGACCCCCCGTAAATGTTAATATAAAAATTTATTAAAAATGTAATAAATTAATTTTTTATTATTATTATTTTTTATAATATTCTTAAAATATTTCCTTATTTTAAACACACAAAATAATTAAAAATTTCATTTTAAAAGATAAACCAGAAATAAAAAATAAATAAAACATCCGCAGAGATTTAATTTTAATTTTCAAAGAACATTAAAGGGTTAGTACTTTCTAATTTTTTAAATAAATTTTTGAGTTATCAAAAACTTTTTTAACCAAGGGGGGCTCTGCCCCCCTTGACCCCCCGTAAATGTTATTACAAATAGTATAAAAATTTATTAAAAATGTAATATTTTTTATATACATATGAAAAATAAAATAAATATACACTAACTGCATCTAAAAAAATATTGCTTAAATCCGCAACCATTCAAAAAACACATAAAAACCTTCCTTCACTCCACACGAAAGAGTTTACAATTAAAGTAACATGAAATATCACTTGAAATTAAAAAAAACATAAGCACTTACTTTTTAGGCGTTGGATGCACTTCCACTGGATCAATCTTTACGTTAGATCAGATTCATATCATTCTTACACACCAAACATTCATATTTATTATTGATAAGCCCCTCATTCACACACACAAAAAAACCAAACAGAAGTGCATCAAACAATATCCTCAGACGAAAATGGCAGAAAACGAGTATAACCAGTTTGAATATTGCGTTAAAAGTGCCGTTAACCGCTAAACCAATAGAAATTAAGCGCATTTAAACAAAGAACTAATGGAAATTAGGCGAATTGAAACGTAACGAAAGGGTTACATAAAAAGAACGGCCTCTAAATTGTACATAAGCGAAAAAATATCACGGCGAGGAGAGGAGAAAGCAGTCTGGGTTACTAGATTTGGCGCTTTATCGCCACCAGATTTGGCGCCTATTAGCGTGTACCCAATTCTTAAGTGAACCCGGTTCATACATATTCAACATGTGCTTTTGTTTTTATACATTAACTCTATGTACATAAACATCATGGGAACAGTTTCGATATACTCACCGCTTCCGTCCGCCATGTTTTTTTTTTTTTTTTTTTTTTTTTTGGCGATCTTATCAAAAACCCCGTTTTCCGAAAAGTCGCCAAGTAAGATGGTGGCGGAAAATGAGGTTTTTGGAAATCGCCCCCCAAAAAAATGGCGGACGAAAATGGCGTTTTCCGAAGAAAAAAGACATGTATGGCAAAATAAGAAAAATACGCGCACATAAAAAATTTTTGAGTTTGAAACTACTAAAACATGTATATAATCCCAAAAAATGAAAAAAATCTAAAAAACATTTGAAATTAAAAATGTGAACAACAAAAATGCAGAAAATTCTGTAAAAGATTTAAACAAAAATAAAACATTTTTTGAGGGGGGGGAGGGAAACCCCCCTCAACCCCCCATTAAACATTAATTGGAAAAAACAATTAAATAAACAATTAAATATTTAAATAAAACAATTAAATAAACAATTAAATATTTAAATAAAACAATTAAATAAACATTTTTAAACACTTTATTGCGAATATTATTTACATGGTTTGCTAAAAACTGGTATTCTTTTTTTATTTTCTAGTTTTGTTTATTTTAAAAAATCCAAAGAATTTCATAACTTTTGTTAGTAAATGTTCTAACGGATATTTTAAAATTTCTTAAAATGATACATTTTGTTATTTTTTGTATTTATGTGTTTTGCTAATAACTGATTTTTTTCGTAACATTATTGTTTGTAAATATTAGTAAAAATTGTATTAATTTCTGTTTAGCGGATGTATATCTGTCAAACGTACATTTTAATTAGAATTATATTTTGTTATTCTTTCCCCTATCTTATTTAAATTTAAATAATTTGTTTTCTTTTAGCTGTTTTATGAATTAGTTTATTAGGGTTGTAATACAGGGGAAAGGGGTTTCTAAACTTTTTTATGCTCTTTCTATTTGTTTTTCTTAATATTTTCAGTTGTTGGAGCTGTGTTATTTGGATTAAATTATATAGGGCTACATATATATTGTATAGGACGCTCTAAGAAGAAATGTATAATCTTTAAATCTTCAGCGGTAAGCAGTTTAAAATTTACATTTAATAAATTATTATACCAAGCTAAAACTTAAAAGATTCTATGGCATTTTTTTTTAATTTATACTTAAAATTATTTCCGCGTAATATGTGGCATAAAATTTTTTATAATAAAATAGAATTTATGATGCGAATGATTTATGTACACAGTGCTATTGGCAATTCCATTCTCTGTGAGTATTTAAATCAAGTGTTTTTCATTTATATCAGCCCAGTTATTTTCAAATATAAATTTTTAAAGTATAAATTTTTTCTGTTAGAGTAATTTTGCTCTTTATATACATTCAAAACATACCTTTCACAGAAAACGGATGAATCATATTTGCTACAATTCACCTGGATAATATAAATAAATCACCTGACCAGTGAAATAATTTATTTATGGTTAAAATGCTTATTTATGTAATTTATTCTATGGTCCTTAGGTTTAGAGACATTGAGTTAGCTTATTTTTTACTTTGTGCAAGTTAACATTCAGAATCAGTATTTCATCATCTATGTATGTGACTAATGTTAAAGTTAACCAGCAGTAATACATTGTTTCTAAAAATTGATGCATTATTTTGTACTCTCTGACACCAATTTTGGAAAATAACAAATAATATACACTAATTCTAAAATTGGGGTTTCATCGAGAGAACTTGCTCACCAATGGAAAATAATTTTTATTCTACAATATTTTTTAATGGCAAGCTAAAATATTTTTAGATCAGTTTTATTTCAGTAATTAGTAAAAGTCTTTATGAGTAAGACCTTGTGAATCATAGACAATAGAGATCATAAACACACCCAGTGGCTTAATATACTACTCATTATTGTTTTCATTTTACAGTATGTTCTTTGAGGTAAATGTTTCTATAATTTTTCAGTGTTACCAATAATGGAGCTCTCATTCTTGGCATTTTAGTTTCATTACTGTATACCAATATAATTAACTTTGTACATGAATGTATGTATATATTTATTTATATATATACATACACATATATTGTAACATTATTTTTTTTAAACATTGAATGACTAAAAATAATTGCCTTAATATTTCAGTTGTTTATCTTGTATGTGTAGTAACATACTCAAGTATAAGTTGTGAAACTTTAAAAAAGTTTGGTGTAATTAAATTCTTTTCTTGTACAATGCAATATCATCAAAAATCTCATTATAATACCTAGGTGTCAAAAGAATAGATTCGAAGTGAAATTGGAAGCTGTAGATACTAAATGCTGGAAAGAGTACATAGTTAAGCAGCTAAGGCCTGCAAAGGGCTGTTGTGCTAGTAAAGAACAATGAAATGGAAAATCCTGAATGTAAATAAAAAGTTTCTGCTCTATTACTTAGTAAATAGTTTTTATTCAACATTAGGAGTTAATTAAGTTTTTATGATTAATAGTATGTAATAACTGAATTAAAGTATTGTTTTAATTAAATCATTTTATTTGTGGGAATATAATTTAATGGAATAACAAATGCAAGAAAAGAAAATTTATGAAACCAATTATTCAGCAGGACAACAATCATCTATAATTTCAAACTGAATTTGTAGTCATACTTGAATGAAATTTCTTAAACTTGAATGGGAATTAATGAAGTTTATATGTTTTAATACATAACTTGATATGTTGTATATGTTTAGATTAATTAGCAATATAAAGAGAAAAATCTGTGGACTTTTCTTTCTCAATGTACTTTTAATTTTTCAAGTTATTCATGAAATTAGTTTAAATTTGGCTTGTATGTTTAGGAGCATAAATTAAATATGCTTCAATATTTACGAGGCAAATTTAAACAAATTCAATATTAAAAACTTACAGCATAATTTAAAAGATATTTTTCAAGTAAAATGGAATTACATACAGCATTACTGATCTGTTTTATAGTATATTTATGTATGCAAGCAAACCTATGAATGTAAGATATATATATGTATGTATTTTGCATGTGTGTATGTAATGAGATCACTTTTTTTTATGAAATTGATTGTTCACTGTACTTTAGATTAAGACTTTTGAACCCTCCATGCAAATAAATTCTGGCTCTATCACTGGTATCGGTAAAATAAGAAACCATTTTAAAGAATTTATTTGTCAGCTAAGAATAGCCTACCTCAGTTTTACTTTAGTTCATGGATGTGCCTTAGACTAATTAGCATTTAAAGTTCCTTTTACTCTCTATGATTTAATAGAAGCATTGAGGATTAATGATTCATTTATCAAGGAATCATTAATCCTCTTATGTCTATTGAAAAAGTAGATAGCAATTATATTTATATATGTAATAAAAGCTCTGTTAGTAATACTTCATCTCTAAAAAAATTATTAAACTTGAATTTATATGCATAAAAAGGGGGTAAATATTAAAGCATAAAGTTTTTGTGCAATTTATCTAATCAAGAATTTGAGATGAAATAATTTTAATGAAATTTTTGTGTTAATACTGCAATTTTATATTTATTAAAATTTATATCTGTAATTTCTTTGTTTTAGATTCAGTGGAAAGAATGAAGAGAACTTATGAAATTTTGTGGATATAATAATCAATTTTGTACTTTTTTAAATATTATTATTATTGCAATAAAAAAATGTATTCAATTTTTGTTTTCTTAATAAAAAAAGAACACCATTTTTTATTTGAATTTTTATATTATCTGATAGCAAATAAAAATAGCAAAATAATACTATATAGTAATTTTGATGTAAAAGCAGTAAGCTTTTAAACAATTAATACACAGAATATTCTCAGAAATATTTCAATTTATAAAAAAGTGCAATGTTTAAAGATAAATTAAAAGGGTAATTTTCATAATTGATATTCAATATCTTTACAAATAGTGTCAATATTAGATAAACATGATTAATCAAAGAAATTAGAATACTAAAGAATACACATTTGTGAATTAATTATAGACTGATAAATTTGTATTAAATATATTCTATATAAGCTAACTATATAGAGTATATTAGAGATTTAACACAGAGCTACATAAAAGCATTCTAGAAAAGCAATTATGATTGGTTTTGTTTTTGATAGCTTAATTTATAAAATAAAAAAAAGGTATAAAAGCACCCCCACGCCAAAATTTTTTTTTCAAATAATTAAGAAAAAGTCGCCAAAAGAGCGATAAACATAATTATCAGGTAACCATGCTTTAGTTCCGATGGTCTGACACCGAGGGCGCCACTTTCTATGCGAGTCCCATGTTACAGAAGCGTATCGCTATTGCCTATGGGAGTTGGTCGTCTTAGTGCGTTTGTCTATGTTCAGTCAAAGAGGGGTGCAGTTCCTAAACAATCAACCTGACCCTCCTACCCCAAAACTCCATGGGGAAAGCAGTGTCAGAAATGTACAATACATCTATTTTTGGTACGTTTTTGGAGGTCGAAAATTGTACGTGATAACCGGCGGAATTGTACGTGCAAACCGCTTAGAGGGTTAAATTATTTGATTAAAACAGTATTAAAATAAAATATTACTATTTTTCAGACATTGGTAATATTTTAGTCCAACTATTATTTACACTGTTAAATTTAAAAATATAATCTTAAGTATTTGTTTAATAGAATGGGATATAACATTTAAATTTACAATTGCAATTTTTTCATTTGTATTTGTACTTATTTTTCTTCACTTAATCATCTAAACGTAAAGGATGGATAGATGATAATTTTGTTTATAATTTGATTTTTTTGTCCTGAAAGCATTAAATGCATTTGGCCTCCTATGTCTTTTTGTGTTTATTTAAATTCTAATTTAATAAATATTTTAAAGAATGTATAAAATAGAAGCAAAGTACTATTTAAAGTAATATTCTTAATTTAATTCATAATTTTTGTATGAATGTTATTACGACATTAGCTTCTACTTATAAATTAGGAAAATGGTTAGAGAAATTGGATTGAGTCTTGGGCAGAAATGTATCTTAGTTGAATACTCATGTCGGCATAAGAAATTCCGGAAATAGTTTTGAGTTGTAAACTCATCAGTAGCTAGTTTTAGGCCCTGCTATGGGTTTACTGCTCTATTGCCTTTAAGACAATCAAGTTATTAATAATTTTAAAATTACTTTCAGATTAAAATTTTTTTATCATTAATTCCAGATGTATTTTTTAGCTATCATAGTCTTTTAAAATTGATTTTATTGATCCTTTTAATAATACATCATACAACACATTGTTATTATTATTGTATCCTTAAGAATATAAGTTATTGCAAATTAATATTTTAAAACATACTATCTCCAATGTGGAAGATCTAATATAGACATTTTGTTGTACAGAAAAATTACATGTTTTGATATTTTGATCCTTAAGTTCTTGTAGTATATTCAGAATAAACAAAGATTTATTGTCTGTTATAAACAGTTTTTCATAAATAAAAATCCTTAAATTATTTCTAAAATTGATACGCATGGATCGTTTTCACTTAAATTAGTAAACACTAGTAATATATTACTATTAATATAAATGATTATGTTACTTAAATTTAAATATTTATCTA
Organism: Pardosa pseudoannulata; assembly: GCA_032207245.1. Classification (NCBI taxonomy): domain Eukaryota; kingdom Metazoa; phylum Arthropoda; class Arachnida; order Araneae; family Lycosidae; genus Pardosa; species Pardosa pseudoannulata. The sequence continues at coordinate 98,261,372 of CM063497.1, read as the reverse complement.
TTTCAAATTTATATTTTATAAAAAAAATTGTTAACTTATTTAAAAAATGATGTTAAAATTTTTAAAAGATTCTTTTATATTAAATAAAGAGTATCATATCTTTTTGAGGACTTTTAGTGTGTACTGCAAGTGTATCTATTTAATAGGTTATAAATATTTCAATACTTACAATAAATTCTGTGACATCTCAGAGCTGTTATAAATTATGAAACATTACGACTTCATCAGTTCATATAAATATGAAAATCGAGTAAACTTTAAATATAAAAAAAAATAATGTTCATCATAGTCCATATGATTATCTTTGTTGTAAATGTTTAAGTAAAGCTGCAATTTATTAAAGATAAAAAAATAATGTTCATCATAGTCTATATGATTATCTTTGTTTTCAATGTTGAAATAAAGCTGCAATTTATAGTTTTCGTTCGGTTTCTCTGAGAAACGCTTCACTTGATATAAATTTCTTAAACCGAATTAGAACTTCAGAATTTTTATGCCAGTGAAAACTTTTGTGTTTGGAAATTATCCCTAACTGATCTAATTAAAGACCTCGGCGCAACAGACCTACTAGGGGCCAAGGCCTACCTCCGTTTTTGAGATCAATGGCCTTGGATTACGAAGAATATGTCCCGGTTAGGTGGCCATCCTTACACAGAACCTCCAGTATTTAGTTTCCAAGCATACTTGGTCCTCAATTTATCTACCCACTGAATGGATGAATGGATGAGTCAACCTTGCCCAGCCTGGGGATGAATCTCGGATCTTTGTCGCAGGAGAGCAAAGCGCAACCCCAACGCCACTGGGCTTCTGAAATAGATCTACCAAGTTATATTTTAGATATTTATTGTTCGAAGATTTGGTCAACTTTTTTTTCAAATTGATAGATACTTTGCTATACTATTTACCGTAACCATACACTCCTTTATTTAAATCGATAATTTACATAAGATTGACAGGTATGTGTGGTATAATTTGTTATAACAAAAATTATATACTAGAAAAAAAATCTATTATAATAATATTTTTTTCTTTCGTATAAGTTTAATACAGTCTTTCGTAACAGAAATAGATCTTAAATATCATAGTTTCCTTCGAGTAAATGGCTTAATGTTTAACTTTAAAGTTATCCAAACGAAAAGGGCTAGAATATCATTTATAATAAATATTTTATACGGAAACACTGAATAAAATCACGTATTCCCTGCCAAAACCAAATAAAACACATCAAGGAACACCACAAGAGAAAATATTTTATAATATAAACCTCTGAAATAGAAACGAAAACGCATTCCGTTTCTTTTTCAAATTAATTTATGAGCTCGATGTCAAAGTGAATGATTGAATATGATTTTTTAATGACATTTGCAAGCATTAAGGGATCTTCATGAATTTTGAGATCCTCCAACGTTGTTTGCCCTATTTCTAGGTAAAAGCAATTTATCTTTAAGCGATATAATCCATGGATGTATAATTTAATAGGAATATGTATTTATGCAAAACAGTTTTCGAATATCATTAATGCATTGTCGTTTTTTGCTGCAAATATTGCAAATCGGCCAAATTCCGACAGATAATGGAATTTTAAGTTACAGATTTTTGGATACATCAATTATGGCTTTATACCTAGCTTAAAGTACTTCTTAAATTTTATTTTGAAAAACGAGAATATTAGTGTAATAAGACATCAGCGTGTGACACATTTTTTTTTTCAGTAACAGAAGACACTAAAATAAAAGGGATTTTGAAAGTATTAAACGTAGTTTTGAGATTACGTCTTTTCAAAATAAAAACATGTTAATCTCATTAATCAATTGTAAAGTAACTAAAAAGTCATTTTAATTACATTTAAATATCCGTATTGGGACAAATCTTAAATTGTAATATTAGAAAATATTTTAAACTGCCATATGATGATTTATATTTATTGATAAGACATTTTAATTAAGTAGCTAGATTTCACAGATGTCATAAAATCATTATTTTAGTTAAAAACTTTTTATTAACGTCCATTCCATTTTTTAATCTACCAGGAAAACTTTTTTGGTATAACAATTATGTACATAATACATTAATACAAATTTTAGTTTATAAGAGAAAGCAGTATTTTGTGAAGAAATAATACTAGTAATTGATAAAACTAAACTATGATTAAGAAATAAAATTGAAACATTCACAAATATCTACAAAACTAAATTTGCTTTAAAATAAATTGTTGCTATTTTACACTTATTTTTTTTTTTGCCACCAGAATAGGCTGCATTTTAAATACAGCTTGTATCAAACTGTACTGTTAATAATTTTATTCATTAATATTACGCGTTAAACTGTTCCATATCACGACTGTTTTCAAAGTGTATTTGAGAAGAAAATTTTAAAAAAATCCTCTTTTAACTGTTATCAAAAGAAATTTATCCCCATAAAATCTTAAAATAAATATGTTGATTCAAAACTTTTTTGATTCAATATTCCGTTATGCACTGCGTCAATTTAAACTATATGTTATAAATTACAAGATCGGAAATGCATTCTTCAAGCAAAAATATACATAAAGTGCAGCAATTAACTAAACAATTTTTAATAACGCCTTTTGAAACTGTTAAACGAATAGACTTATTGAATATTTGAAAACTTAAAAGCCAATTGATGGCATTTAAACTTACGAACATAATGTTCGTAATATATGAGATTTGAAAACACAGGAGTGTTCTCTCCTTTGTATTTATAAAAGGTTATAGATTTAAATAGAGATAACACCGTAATTAAATCAGAAAAGGTATCTATTTTATTGTGTCAAAGCTCTCAAAAATTTGAGACTTTATATGCTTTGGCAAATTTTTTATATTTTTTCTTTCCGTAGATGAGAAATGTTTCCTTTTATTTGTTAACGGTTAGTGTTGAATTCCAATATGATTTTGATTTACAGCTGGTTATAGGTTTAGATAGAAAAGAACATAAAATTAAATCCCAATAGGTATATATTTATTAAGGCTAGGAATAAGTTGAGTAAAAATATGCTTTGTAAAAATTCCTTTTATTTTTCCTTGAATTGACGAAAACATTTTATTGATGCTTAACGATTAATGCTGAATTATAATTTGATTTCCATTTAATACCTAATTACTTTTGAATTTAATGTAAGTCTGGAACGTATTAAGTTATGACAAATGTGTTTAAAAATATTTTCTTAGGAATTATTGAAATTAACAATAGTTTTGAACTAATAATATATTATTTTATATAGCATTTGTTGTTAAATTAATTTTATACAATTTGCATCCAGCGATATAGTTCTTAAGATACAATTACAGAAATAATTTCGAAGGTTGCCATTTTATGTTGACTAAGTATATTTAATCCTTCTGCATGAATTTTATGATAATTCAACTTAAATACTGTTTAAATCTATCTTTTTTTTTACCATTCTTAATATTTTTTTATTTTAAATAGTACGGAATACTACCCATTTCACTTTTACTTAAAAAAATAAAAATATATCGAAATATTAAAATTATTTTTATTTATAATTTCATAATAACACTCCCTATTTTAAATTTTATTTAATTTGAATTATTGTATAAATAGCGCAAATATGAATTGAAAAAATTCAAATCAAAAGTTGAAGGCAAATTCGAACTGAAATTAGGAAATAAGGAATTTACAAACAGAGTTAACAAAATTTCTATTTTCTGTGACCAAATAAAATTGCCAGAATCGATATGTATATAATGATTAGTATTAAGGCGATAATAATCGAACTCTAACGTTTATTTATCACTTTTATTCGGTAAAGGATTTATGTTTAGTTTCCTTGGTAATTAAGATATTTTGATTTTTAATCAATGTTTCAAAAATTAATAACAAAAGAGTAGTTTTTATTATAATTTTAAACTCTTAATAATGATCTACAAAAAATTTTCTTTATAGAGAAGAACTTTTTTTATATAAAAATACTGACGGTCTAATAAGAACTTTTCTGCTAGAAAGGTGCTGCGTCGTGTATAGAGTATATTGGATTGCTAATAGTATATTTCAAAGAGCTATGAAGGTGAGATAAAAGTTTACTTCTTGTGTTATTTACTTAAGTTTAGTAAAATAAGACCATTAAGATATTTAATAAAAATAACTATTTTAGTCGCTAAATTTGAAATATTATTCATGTACATTGTATGCATAAAAACTAATTTTTCAAGCTTGTTTGTGTTACAGATCCGACGAAATTAGGGTAAAGGTATAATACTACATAAAAACCTTTCTCTATGACTTTCAAAAGTGTTGACAAAAGAGCTAACTAAATCCTCTCAGTTTCTTATCCAAAATTTTCTTACTTTTCGTCCTAAAAGAATTTATGAAAATGTTCTCGGAGAAAAGCAAACAAGGCGAAAGAATATTATGTTGTTACTGGGAAATAAAGAAATCTTTTCTCCGTTTATCTTCGCTTTATGTGATACATGAAGTCTTACCATAAATATTTTCTTAGGATAATAAAATCTTTTACTCAGCTAATTTATCCAGGATCAGATCGCGAAGGTGGGATGGAAAGAAAATATTTTCCCCGGATACTTTAAGTAATTTGAGGTAAATTTTAAACAGTTTTTATGATAAAAATGTTAAGTGAGCAGGGAATAAAGTTTGGAATATTGTAAAAGTTGAAATTTGTTGTAAACGTTGCATTTGGGCGTAAACATTGGTCTGAAAGTGTCAAAAATGTTAATATTTCCTTTAAGGTGACATATCACCTTTAAGCAACTTTAAATAAAAGATTTCGTCATATATTTTGACACATCATATCGTTTTAATTACGATCGTAAATACATGAGATTTTCAGCATTTTTTCTCAAATTTTATTTAAGGTATCCGTCTACGTTGAAAACGTCATTTTTTGCCAGAAATCATAATTTTTTTTAGTTCTCTATTGTAAAATTTCAACTTTTAGACTTCTAAATCTGTTTTTGTTTTGTCTCTACGACAGGTTAAAGAAAAGTTACAGATGTTTAAACATCAGTGACAGCTGTCAAAACAAAATTGAAGTAGCGACTTCTGAAAGGGAAGTTATTAATTTAAAAATTTTTAAAAGGCATTTTTTGGATAAAACTTTTTAATTTTTCATGAAGATTAGTTTAAATATTTTTCTAGTATTTTTAATAATTAGTAACTTAGCAATTAAAGAAAGTTTTGAAGTAAGAAAGTATGGGGAATTTTAAACATGTATTTAATTTTCTAATAGTTAAAGTTGCTTCTTCAAATGCGTTTTTCTCAGAACGGTATTTTTAATAAAATGTTGAAACTTGAAATGTGGTTTCTCAAAAAGTTATTAAAATATTTTGTTAAAAATTATTATGAATGGTTTTGATAGTATTTACTTGATTGACCTAGAAGCTTTAAATTTGGATAATTTTTAATGATGTTAGACTCATAGTTAGATATAAAGGTAATGAAAATTCGTTAAAAATTCAATGTGTATGATTTTGAAGGACAACAATTTTTTTACCAAATGTAAATTAAGCAAAGGTTTTAGGTGATTCACTAGTCCAGTGTATAAGAAATTTGTTGCATAAAAAATATTGAAATAATTTAATTTATTAAAAAATTGGACCTTTTAAAAAAATCCGATTTTTTTACTAAATATTCTTTATTTATTAGAAATTTTATAAAAACTTCTCCAGGAATAATTTTTTTAAGTGCAATTCTCTATGATAATATAGAAAATAAATCTAAAAATGTAAAAATATGAACTAGTTTCTATGTTTAAAGAAAAAAGTTTTCCAAATGTAGACGGATACCTTAACTAAATAAAAACTCGGTAAAACTAAAAACTGAGTAGTTTAATTGAGTTTGATTTATTTTTAAAATATTAAAAGATTTTATATAATGTAAAAAGTTAGAGCTTGTTTAAAAAATTTTAAACACTATGACACCTTATGGACAGACTTACAAACGCACAAATTGAGTTTGGTTACTAATTTGTAATTTTTTGTAAAAGTAAAAGTTAGGTATAATTATCCATTTATTTAATTTTTTATGAAAGTATCAGAAATATTTTACCAGGGATTGAATTTTTCAAATAGCAAAAAATAATATTTTACAATTTCATTTCAAATACTATAAATACTAAATGATATAAACAATGAGAAAAAGTAGGTGAGCTTTATCGTAGGTCTATAATATATGGATTTCCTATAAAAATTTAAAATGAATATATGCTATAGTTTTTTAAAATTTATTTACAGTGCAAGTTGAACAAAAACGCCATTTGAGTAAAATCCATTTAAAATTTTTATAGTCACTTTAACAGCTATGATATTAAATGCAAAGATTGCAGAGCTTTATAGATTCCAATTTAAGTATTTCAATGTGATTTATTTTAAATGATTCAGATTTGCCCAGATATTTTAAAAATGTAAAAATAAATTTCAAATTTTTGAAGGTTGAAATATTACGATCCCCCTTAACCCTATACTGCATGACTTTTTTTTTTTTTTTTTTTTTTTTTTTTTTTTTTTTTTTTTTTTTTTTGCAACTATACAGAGGACGTTCACTTAATTTTGTATTGATTTATTAACTTTCTCCATAAATTTAAATTAAGATGAAATAAAAACCTCACCGACATTAAACTGGGATAGATTCTAAGCATCGTTTGCAACACTAAATTATTCCGTGGTTTAATTATTTCTCTGGAATAAAAACAGGATAACACCAGAAATCCAGATGTCACTGGGGAAAAAAATGAATTGAAGGCTGTATGGGTTTTGCACTTTCGAGGAAAATATTCTAAATGGATTATTAAATTAAAAATAAGATAAAAAATGCATGTTGTTTGCATTTCTATCCATAAAATAAGTGACATATTTAATAAAGAACAAATAAAACGTCAAATTATAATTTTTATAGGAAAGAAGGCAAAAAATGCATACCCAACAAAGGTCCGTATATCCTTTTATTAATCTAAAGTTTCATAGAATATTTTAGAAGAAAATACAATACTTTGGGAATTTGCTACCATAAACTATTTAAATATCTGTTTAAAATGACAAAAAAAAAATAAAATCTGAATTGAAGCTAAAAGAAAAATGATGTGTCATGGCTAATATTGAAATATATATAATCCCCATTTTCCGATAAAACACTTAATCCGAAATATGAACATTTCTACTAGTATGAGAGTCCTTTTTTATTTCCACCTCGATCTTCAGATTTGACACCTTTAGATTTTTTCGAATGGGACCATCTGAATGAATTGGTTTATTGAGATTCAGTTACTTCAGAAATAGATTTAGTAGCTTGTCTCTATGATGTGTGTATTTTAGTGCACACTTCGAGGCTGGATATATATTCAACCCTAGTAGTCAACCCTTCCATGATGCTCACAAACAATAATATAAATTTTAAATATCACAAGGTTCTGTGATCATTCAATTGAAGAATTTTATTGCTTACATAAAATTTTGATTGCATATTGATTATATTAATTAGAGTGAATTATACGATTTTGCTGCAAAATTTTTTTATCTAGAATAAATATATTTTTTTTTTCTATAAAATGCTCTATTTTGAGTGAATAACACGTATTTTCTCTAGAGTAAATAATTGGTTGTTTTCTTTAGAGTGAACAATATGATGTTTCCTTTAGAATGTTTTTTAGATTATATAATGTGTTTTTAATTTTATGTAATCGATAAAATTATTTGATTTAATTTACTTAGAACCGTATCAAATTTAAAATGTAAACATCATCAAAATAATTATTAAAATATTAAATATTTTTTTTCAAAATTAGATCAACAGACTAAATTGATGAAAAAATTTCCTAATACTTTTTAAACTACAATTTTTTTTTATTTTATTCGTTGATTAACTATGAGGTTTGGCAGATTGTACCACTGTCTGTCCCATTTACAGTCCTTGTTAGAATAAGTCCTGATGCTAGAATACTAGAAAAGATGAGAAGGTGCTAGAAAAATCTAAAAGTCAGAATACACTTACTCTCAAAGCGAATATTTCCCCCTAAACCTCGTCTATTAACTCAATGAGATTTAAACGACCTCATCCGGGATTTGAAGCTGCTTAAAGCAGAACTTTTGTGTTCGAGGCTGAAAATCAGGAACATCTTTCGAAAAGAAATTATTTCTCTCAAAACCGAATAACCATTTTCTACAGTATAAAGAAAATTAACATATTATTGTTAGGATGTTTATTCTTTAACAAATCTACTAACCTATATGTATGCAATGATAGACTAGACACTGCTCTTACTTCTGTAAGAATGAATTTTAGACCTGCTAATGAAGACCGGAAACATAGTTGATCCAATATTTTTATAAGATGAATTTAATATAAAGGAAATCTATGAAAATAGTATTTTCTTAGAGAAACTAGCATATATCTCGTCGTATGACGATATCAGTAAATTTTTTAATTTCCCAGTACACTAAAGTAACTTTTGGGTCAGGTAAAAATATTTCTTGTTTTTTGGCTGAAAATTATCAGGTACACGCTCAATAATTTGTTTATCTTTACTGGCCGCATGTTAGTTGCCAACTTTAATTTATCTTGTCATATTACGTGATAGAATGAACAGCAGAGGTTTTAATATTAACAGTGATTATTTGGCAGTATATATGAATGATGTCCAAAATTTAAAGAATCGATTGCAAACCGTGTGGTTATGTTAATAAACAAACACACAAACGAACAAACTTCTTAATTTTTAAAGATATATAATTTAAACAACAGATATTTATTATTTCGGGAAATAGACTCCTGGGAATTTATGAAAATAATTTGTTGTTAATACCAGTGATAAAAGTTTCATTGCAACAAAAAAATGATTAAATTTAAAATTATCCCATATGTACCTAATCTATTATTTATTAAAAATATAAAAGAAAATTATTTACGTCATATCTAAGTTCAGTGATAAAACGTATGAAAATAAAGCAGACGATATTTAAATAATTTAAAATAAGAAATGAATAAATGAGATGGTTAAAAGCAGGGCTTCGAACAGGAACTAAACCGAAAACCGAAAACCGGAAAAAACCGTTATTTTGGTCGGAACGAAAACCGGAACTGAACCGAAAAAAATATCGGTTTATTTCGGTTCGATATATCTTTCAGTCATTTTGTTACTGTTACCAACTTATCAATATTTTCTAATTTAACGTCAACTTTATAATTACATATCCGCACTTGTATAAGATTGCAATGGTGGTTTTGGCAGCTCCAGCTACACAAGTTAGTGTTGAAAGAGCGTTTTCAGGTTTGAAATTTATTCTCCGAGGTAACAGAAGTAATCTCAGTGAAACCACGTTAGAAGATATATTAATAATTAGAGGCAATTTTCATATGTTAAATAAATAATATATTTTTTACATAATTATTGCAAGGCCAAGTGCACGATGTGAGAGTCAAACGACGAATGTGGGTAATCATGAACCTAGTTGTCAAATGCGATTTTGATAATGGATAACAATGCCAATGCTCGCCGTCCTCTGCTCACCGCTCTTATCGTACCTGCTGTTTGTATCAATTCACATAGTATACCAATTAAAAAAAGAATAAAATCTTCTAAATTTTGATAGAATTACATTTTTTGTTTATGATAGAATTATATTTTTAGTACAAATAAGAATATACATAAAAGGAAATTATTCATTTGGAACTGAAACGAAAACAGTTATTTTTGGCGGAGCGAAAACCGGAACTGAACCGATATTAATTTTTTAGTTGAACCGGAACGAAAACCGGAACAAAAAAAATTACGGTTCGAAGCCCTGGTTAAAAGAATGACATCATAATGCTTTAAAAAGTGTTATTTTCGTTTACTTATAATGTGATAAATGGCTAAATTTAATCACCTTCTCTTAACCGAGGAAAATAGGAATTGAAGTAATGGGATTAAAAGTTCGAAAAGGGGGGAAGGGGTGGAATTCGAACATTTTAAAGACGACAGTATTTTTTGCTGTGATATGAAGTATATTTTTTACCAATTTATTTTAGAATCGAATCGATAGTTTAGGAGAAGATAAACTTTAGTCGCTTTAGATTTTGCTATCCCTAACTCATCAAGAATCCAATATGAATGCCCCTATCCATTCCAGATCCAACCACTTCATAAATTCGAAGACAGACGGACAGAAATTTAGGCTATTATTATATAGGGATACTTCATATGAAAAACATGGAATATAATCAATAATTTTAACTTTTTAAAATGTAGTATAGTGCCATGTGGATAGAGTGGGGAATTTCTCATATTTAACCAATAGGTACAAAATTAGTTCCGGTGGAATAAATAACCTTAAACATTTTAATTCAGTATAACAAATTTGATTTGAATAAGATATTTGCCTAATTTTCAACATGTTTCTTTTTGTCTCACAGAAAATCGCATTTACAGAATTTTACTGAGAAACTTAAAAATGATCGTCTTCCAATTCAAAGTATACTTGGGATTCAACAATTTTATATTATCAATACAAAATCTTCTTTCTACTTTGGAAATATTGATACAAAACCAAGTAGAAAGGAAATTTCTTTTAAAACTTAAGAGTTAGTAATTTAATTTGCGGAAAATGTTAGTTTAAATCAATACATTCTAGAAATAAACAGGCTATAAAACATAGTACAAAACAAAGTTCATCGAATATTTTTATTAGAGTAATTTAATATAAAGAAAATTTATGAAAATAGTATTTTCTAGAGAAATACTTCATATGAAAAACATGGAAGATAATCAATAATTTTAACTTTTTAAAATGTAGGTAGTGCCATGTGGATAGAGTGAGGAATTTGACATATTTCACCAATAGGTACAAAATGAGTTCCGGTGGAATAAATAACCTTATAAGTTTTAATTCAGTATAATGAATTTGATTTGAATAAGATATTTTTCTAGTTATTAACACGTTTGTTTTTGTCCCACAGAAAAACGGATTCACAGAATTTTACAGACAAACCTAAAATTGGTCATCTTTCGTTTCAAAGTATACTTGGTATTCAACAATTTTATACTATCAATACAAAATCTTCTCTTTACTTTGGAAAAATTGATAAAAAACCAAGTGGAAAGGAAATTTATATTAAAATTTAAGAGTCAGTAATTTGCGGAAAATGTTAGTTTCAATCAATATACTCTAGAAATAAACAGGCTAAACAGGAAGAAGAGTAATTTGATGAAAACAGTTCAAATTATTATATGAATTTTATTAAATGAATCTTAATAAATTTTCTATTACTTCTTCTTTCCAAATCGATTCAAGTCTTTTTGTCAATTCTTTTACCTAACAGTAAAAATAAGGATATATTCTCAGAATTGGTTTCTTTTTTAATATTACTAAAAGGGTAAAAGGAATACACATTCATATGAATTTCTAGAGCCTTTAATATAAAAAAAAGTTCCTCGACCTTTCTTTATCTCTTTCTAGGACATTCCAAAAGGAGGCTGAGTAAAAATCACCTTATCATATAAACAGTAACATTGCTATTTTAAGCTAAAAGTATATATTGAATCCCCCCAAAAACCAATAAAAGCCTTTCACGAAAACCCCATCTAAGCTTTGGACTTCTCTTTATTTTCCAACTTGCCCCAGAACTTTTACTGCCTGAGTAAAGTTTCTATTGCAAAATTAGCATTTCGGTTTTCTACTGGAACTGAAATACGCCTTTTTTTACGATTCTTCTGTATTTGTGGGCCGGTGTGTTCTTACATTCCTAACGACTGCTTTCAATGACTTTTCAATCTCTGTTTAGGGTGTGATAACGCCTGATATCGCTGCAGCAAGAGTTTTAATGGAAAATAACATTTGGTCCGATGGACAAAAGAGATTTCGGTTTCTAAAGGTTGAATGATATTTGATGAAAAGGAACAAGTACTAACCAATATATATTTCGAATTTTCGTATGTCTTTTCCAAATTTAAGCTGCCTTGCAATAAAATATAAGTTCTCCAAAATTTATATCTTGAAAATTCTTAAAATCCTATTTTGGCTATAGATAAAAGAATTCAAGTACATTCCATGAAAAGAGTATATATGCATGCATTTATGCTACAAACATATGCATATGCACATATATATTATGTATATAAATATATATATATAAATTTATATATATATATATATATATATATATATATATATATGTATATATATAATATAATATAAAATATATATATACATATATATATAAATATATATAATATTTATAATATACTATACTTTATATCTTTAATTTATATATTTCATATATATATATACAATATATATATATAAATATATATAATATATATACATAGAATATAATAATCATATATATAAATATATATCTTAAATATATAAATATTTTACTATACTTATATATAATATATATATATATATCAATATTATATTTATTATTTTATATATATATATAATATATATATATATATATATATATATATATATATATATATATATATATATAATATATATATATATATATATATATATATATATATAAATATAATATATAATATATATAAATATATTTTTGTTTTATTTTAAAGGAATCTTTATGAAAAGGAAGAAGTACTAAATAATTTTTTCTTAAATTTACTCATTTTTACTAGTACATTACGAATTCTTTTTTAATGTTGTACTAAATTTTTTAAATAATTAATTTGCATTTAGTAGTACAAATTTGAATTCAATCATGAAATGAGAGGTAAAACAAAGCAATAAGAAGCCAGAATATGGGTTAGAAATTACTATGTCTTAATAATAATGTTTCCATTGCCATTCACAATCAACTTAACACATTTTAACGCATAACACATATATTATTTACACACTCAGGACCTTAAGCTCAAAACATTACATTTTAATAGTCGCAAAAAATAGTAAGAGATAAATATATAAAAGTTTTCCTATAATTTATCTGAATCTCTTTGTTTATTTCTGAAGTACGCGTAGGTCATTTTACTATTGAAATAATAAAAATAAAGTTATCTTTGTAAATTTAAAAAGGCTGCCCTTATCTAGAACAGTCTATTATTTTATGTCATTTGTTTTAATAACTAGAGTATTATATTTAAAAATAAGAAAATTTCCAAAACACTATACCTAGAGAAATTATTACAAAATTACTGATATTTAAAAATCCATTATGTTTTTCAGTTATTTGTATCACATAAAGACAAATCTTTTAATATACTCTAATATAATCTTTGAAAAAGATATAAAGTAGGTTTCAATTATTATCATAAAACTCTTTAGTACAGTTAACGAGAAGGTTTTTGTTTTATACTAAATTAAGTATATTGTATTTGATTTTAGATGAACAAAAACATTTCAGAATATCAACTTGTTATTATTATATTTCAAAATATTAACTATATATTATTTAAAAATAATAGATTTACAAAATAACAGACCTAGAGAAATTATTAAAAAAAACTGGTTTAAAAAAACATCATGTTATATAAATGTTTACGAAAGTAAACATCATAGTACATTCCAATAATATCTTTAAGGAAGAGCTAAACAAGTCCTGAATTATTATCAACAAAATGTTTAGGGAAATTAACGTGAGGACTTTTGATTTATACTTAATTAAGCTTATTGCATTTTATAAAGTATACCAAAAAGATTTCAAAGTATTAATTTCTTATTACTACATCTCAAAACATTAACTATGCATAATATTTTTTCGAAAAAAGATAAAAAATGTTTCTTTGGTAATTCTTTTTTCTAAAATTTCTACACTATGCTAATAAATTTATTTTTTGAATGAATATTGATATAGAATGTGTTATGGGAAAATATTTATGTTTATTCATACTTACACACAGTATGCAATATATTAAAATTTTTTCTTAGTGGAAGAAAAATACCTGAAAAAACTTCATCAAAAATAGGGCAAGCATAGAAAAAAAAATAATGTTCATTATCATATAATACATTTAAACGTAATGAACAATATATACCCCTTCGTATTCTCCTTGTTTATTAGCTTAAGACAATTTTTATTTTATCCTTGTTAAATCTGTGATTTCCTCTTTTTTTAGAAAATCTCGATAAAAAAATAATTTCCACATGAACTTCAGTTCCGATATATAAAACAAGAGTGTATAAATAAAAATTACAATCAAATTTCATATAAATAAAATATAAAAAGTGCTTCAGATCCATTGAAGCAAAAACACTAATTATTAATTCCCGAGATTTTTTATGCTTATTTGATTACATATTTTCCTCATATAACTTGCACTGCAATATTTTCAATCGAGATAAGAGGTTTTTTTTTAATCTGATCCCAAAGATTCACCTAGATACCTCTTAATTTAATAAGAATATTTTTGTGAAATCAGATACATATTTTAATCTTTCTTTACCCCCAAATCCAATTTAGAGTAACTTTATGCTCTAAGAACACGTAAATATTTTTTTTGGCTTCACGCCGGATATCTTTTTACCTTTCATAAGTAATTAATTGTCATACAAGCAGTTAATTAAGCTTATCACTCCGCTTGGTCATAAAAACTCCTTTTCTAACGGACGGTATTTATTTATTGTTCCCACTATTTTAACATCCTCTGCAGTATTAGATTACTTTTTGCGTTGATCATGACACAAAAGTTTGCATCAGAATGTTGCAAAACATTCACGGCTTAATTATATTTTTTTCTAACAATACATCGATGTTCATGTTGCTTTTTTTTTACTAAAATTTATTTCTAGGACAACTAATTCCTTTTATCACCTGCTCTGAAAAGAAATTTTTTTATAAGCAATTTATAATTAAACTTAAAATCTCTTGATTTACATTATTTGTTATCGACACATTTTTTAAATTTCGGGAATCTCAAATCGCTGCTGCAATTCATCTTTTTGGAGATAAAAATGTGTTGCATCTTTAGCATCTGAGTTTTTAGAAAAGAAAGTAATTTTTGAGTAAAATTGAAGATTGTTGTTTTTTAACTAAACATTATTTTAATCTAGTATTAAGAGTCTTTTTAATGCTAGTAGAACCTCCAAACGCTAAGTAAACAATTTAGGTTTTCAATTAAAATTTTAAATGTGTAGTATTTAAAAATTTTGAAAGAATGAATATCATATATATTTTCTAAAATTTAATTTTTATAAATTAATGTAGTAGAAAGAAAAGAGCTGAGGCTTTATAAGAACCTTAATGTTTATATTAAAAAAAAAACCTGTAATGATAATTTTTTCTTCGTTCAACAAGAAAAGAGATGAAATTAAAAAAATAAATAAGTAAATAAAATTGTGTTACTGGTGGAAAAAATATCCGCAAATTTCTTAACTATCATGCTTTGGTCCACCTTTGTATGAATAGTTAAAGATCAATTTTTTAGTAGCGAATTACAACCGTATTTTGATATATACCTACCATATACTGAATAATTAAGTATCTATCATTATGCTTGGTTTGGTTTGCTTTGGAGCACTACGGTCTAATGTTTTGCACATGAGGGCTAATGAGACCGAGACCTACTGCTTAAAGCCGATTCCGAATGGCTACGAACATCCATGCCATAGTGGGATTTGAACCGACGAACTCCTGTACCGACGATCAGCGCCCTAACCAATCGGCCAGCGTTGGGCCTATCGTTATGCAGTCCTTCCTTTTGCTTTGAAAAGGTGCTTTTTAGCTTGATTGCAATCGAATGCAAAACAAATAGTGGATATTTTATACTTTTCCAACATCCCTTCCACTCCATGCCAGAAATAGGACATCGTGAATTTGTTTGTAGTAAAAGGGAATAATTTTGAAAACACATTATTTCTATTTATCTAAAATCATCTTTTTTGCAAGACTGGCATTGATATTTTATATTTTGAAACCATTCCTTGGTAAAAAAAATCTTGATGGCTTGATGCATTGATTTTATGAAATAACCATCGACTAATGTTAATATATTACATGAATGAATACACATATTTAGCAACATGTCAAAAGCATGCAAAATTATTCTCTGTGTATAAAAGATCTAACATGGAACATGAAAACTATCTAGGTATCCTCACATCAATTCTATGATATAATGCATTCGTCGTCACATATGAATAATGGATTTTTATGCTGATTTCTTTATTTGCGACCAACATAATGGGATAGAGATTTTGCCATTAGACAAAATAGCCTTTCTTTACAGTATTTAAAGATTTCATTTTCAATATTTTCTCGTATATTTTTTCAAGATACGGTCTGAACCTAATACTGGTTATCTCCTCATAATTACTGTATATTAATACATTAGAGAAACCATTCGAAAGTAAAATTATTTTCCATTACCTTCATACTTGCAGACTATATATGTTTATTCCACATTGACATTTTTTATACTCTTTGTCATCAGCGTTCATATTTCAGGAAAGGTCATATTTCATAATGCGTTGCTCCAGGAAGAGGATTTCTTTACTGATAAGGCGCATGATGAATAACCATATTTTTAGCCCCCATAAATCCAGGAAACAGCAAGTACGTGGGAAAACTAGTCTTCTACCTTCCTTTGTATTAACTTCCAAGTATGTTATATCAGATGTCTTCCTTATTAATGGGGAAGTTAATGTTAAATTCACAATCAAATGGGTGTTCTGCCGTACTTTTTACGGCAATTTAATAAAATATTCAGCAAAAAATGTGTAACCAAACAAATATTAGGTAAACAAAATAAAGTAAAATTATAATAAGTAAAATTTGAAGGTGAAATTAAAGAATGAAAATAAATCATCTATAAACACTAACCATATTGTCACGTCGATACAAGTACTACTGATACACAATGAAGAGTCAATTTTAAGAAATAACACAGTTTATTAAATGCCAAGCTCCCTATTGAAAGTTCGTACTAGCTCGTACTGAAACAACTGCCGCTCGCAGTTTTAACAGAGGCTTTTATGTGGTAACAGAACATTCTAGATTTATTTTAATGGAACAGAAAATTTGCATAATTTAAAAGTCTTCTTGATTACTTAACAAATTGAACATAAAATTACGAAAATAAATTTGCCCTGACTCAGGACCGAAATTGAGACCTTTCGGTTCGTAACCTACGACTTTAACCATTGTACCATGAAGCTCGACAGATTTCGTTTGAAATCTGGCATTATATTAAAAATTATATATAATGAAGAAAATTAAAAATAATTATTCTATTAGTATTTTTTTAGAAAATGTCTATAATAATACAAATAAACTGATGGTTTATTTAAAAAGTAAATTATCGACGAAAAATACTTGTAAACTCGCCGAGCGGTTTGCGATGTTTCTACTTCCGATTGTAAGTCATACCCTAATCATCTGGATATGATTTCGCATGGGTCTCGTATAAGGAGCAGGTATGGAGGCGAAATAATCAGCCGTAGATGATTTCAAACTTAACAACTATTCATTTATTTAACAAAAAAGCTTTTAAAGAAATATTAAAGTGTATAAGTAAAATCGTCCAGAGAGGAGATTACTCTAGACAACCTGCTCATCTCAAAGTTCAGCCGGGAGTCCCCTCCCGTTTCTTCTTTTCCAAACAGGAAACCTCGGTTTTAGGGGAGATCGACACCCCCCCTCTTTTTGACCTTTGTCCTTGGAGTAGCCGAAACGCCCTTTGGTGCCCAGCCGACGCGGTCACACAAAGCACAGTTTCTTTTCTCTGTCGGTACGTTGACAAAAACGGCACACTTGACACTTTAATCGTCCGTGCGTCAAAAGGACCATTACTGGTACAATACTGCCGTTTTCAATTGTTCAAAAGAATAAAAGTTCGCCCGACCTCCGACAGAGACGGACGCGACTCTTACAACTACTTATAGCGTTGTTTAATTATGTATCAGATTACAATATTGACTTTACACTACACCATACAAACTTATGTACGACATTTTTCATAAGTTGGTTGATTGAATACGTAAAGAAAATGCTTCATGCTACAAGTGTAGGCCATCTGTAGTCTTATTCCCTTTTATTTATTTGTAATGAAAATAGTTGAAAAGTGTTTAACATCGAAAAATTTTATGTATTCAATTAACACTTTGAAAAAATCCTGACTTTTGTAAAATGGGAAAAGAAAGATCTTTTCTAATCTAATGTAACACAGTGATGTAATTACTTAGTATTTAAAAATAAAATACACAAATGATTTAATATATTTAAATGTAAATAGTACACTAAAACTCCAAAGGTTATGTGTCACTTATAATTATGATACATCCCTACTTAACACTAGATTTATGGATGTTGGTCATACACCTATTTTTACTGAAGTGAGCCAATTTGACTCATACAAGAAAATTGAAGTTTTTTGCAAAGAAAATAGTTCCAAATTAATTTAAATAAAATGTTTATTATCAAAAAATTCATGGAAAACATTTTTTACATATAAAATCTGTTTTTGAAACACATTTTCCGCAAACATTTCTATTACATTTAGCACAATGGTTTCTACATCTGTTTCTTTTGCATGATTGTTGAACTTGACAATTCTTCCGTGCGTCAGTAGCATGAATTTCTGTCAGTGTTCTCGACTTCTTCTCTATATTTACTTATATTATACTTTATATACTTTATACATTCTATTTACTTTA
>CM063497.1:98208857-98242697 GCA_032207245.1 Pardosa pseudoannulata | reverse complement strand
TCGAAAGCCATCAGGAGTTTTTTGAATTGGATCATTATTTTCTTTCATAATTTTGGCTATTTCTTTAAACATATTAATGATATCTTTAATATTATAGTTTTTAGTGAAGTCTACAATTAATTTAAATAATTCTCCTATATACCTTCTGGATTTGAGTTATTACTATTAGAGTTATTTTCATTAGAGTTAGTTTTCTTATTAGTTTTATTTTTATCATTAGTAGGTTTAGCACTATTTGGTTTATCATTTTTCCTTTTATCATTAGGTTTTAGGCTGCTAGTTTCTTTAGTTTTAGTTGGGGATTGAGTTTTTTCTTTAATTGGGGTAGAATTGGAGGTTATTAAACTTGAAGTTGGGATAGCTATTTTAGGATTATTACCTGGTGCGTTATTTTTTCTCTGAGCCCAAGCATTGACTGCTGGAATAGGGGTGAAGCTTTGAGGATTTTTAGTTTTATTGTTTTTTAATTTGTTGGCAGGATGAGCCCTGCAACCTTTGAAGTTAGCTGTATGATTTTCTCCACAGTTTGCACATTTAAAGTTTTGGGGTTCTATATTACATTCTCTAGCTAAGTGATTTTTTGAACATTTAAGGCATTTAGGCGTTAAGTTGCACGTTAGGGAAGAGTGACCAAACTCCTGACATCTATAACATTGGGGGATGCCTACATTATTATATTTTTCGAATGTTACTGAAAGATAGTTAATAGTTTTAATTTTATTAATATTATCTACAAAAGCGTTTGAGACTACAGTAGCTAAGAATAATGGCATGGGCTTTTTAGTTTTACGATTTGTAAGATAAGCTATTTTTAAGGGTTCGATTTTAACTTCTTTAAGGGCTTCCTCAATATCACTAATTTCGGTGTTTACAGGGAGGCCTCTAATAATGAATTTTTTTGGTTTATCAGATTTTAAGTCAAGGGACCTAACAGGGATTTTATTTTCGTTTAGATATTTTTGAATTTTTCTAAAGGAATCTAGACAGTTTGTAGTTATTTGGATTTTGTTTTTATTTAATTTAGTATTTATATTACTAGATAGGGAGTGCAGAATTTTCAATAATTGTTTACAATTAGGTGGGACCTCAACAAATAGTTGGTACGGACTTTTACGTTTAATTTCATTACTTGCAGTACTATTATTTAGAGCATTTACGTTAACATTAGCATCATTAGTTTTATTTACACTATTATTAATTATTTCATTAGTATTATTTTCATCGTTATTTAGGGGTTCTTCAGCATTTAGGCATTCAAATCTATTTTTAGTAATTACAATATTTTCATTATCGGAGTCGTTAGAATTTTTCCTTTTACGTTTTGGATTTTTCTTTTCGATTATCCTTAGGCAGTCGTCGTTACCCTTAATCATCTCGACATTAAATGCACTTAAATATTTATTAATAAATTTATGCATACCATTAAAAAACATTTTAAAATAACAATTTGACATAAAAGCATGGATATCATGACAACGGTTATCAATGCAATCAAAAATAGGTATTAAAGACTCTCTTACCTTTGGTAGCTCGTCGTCACGTTCGTCAAGTAGGGTCTCCACGAAGGACAGGAAGTCTTCAATCAAGGGGTAATATTCCCAATTGGTATCGTAGGTCACTTTAAATTTGGTGTGGAAGGACACAACGTCGTCGATTATCGAACAGGTGGAAGAATTCGAGCAAATGCTCTCGTCGTCATGAACAGATCCGTCGTCCATTGCTTCGGGCTCAGCATAATCCACATCAGCCATAGTCCAGTCCGCGTCGTAAGCCAGGAGCACACACAAAAGAAAAAATATCCGTACAGCGACGGCAAGATCACCCGAGCCAAGCGGCCCAACACCACACACAGCACCGGATAAAAATAAGTAGCAACCGGAAACCACTAATCCGCAGGAGCGCACAGGATAACGTCCTCACTCTACGAAGGCAGAGGGGGAAGTCCAGTCAGTTCCTGACTGCTATCCCACGTGCGTGACCTGGGAGGGACTTTGTCTTGTCCCAGAGTGAATCGCTGGTATAACAGTGATTTGTCGCATTGCTATGGCTTCGGCCAGTAGTATGGATTGTGATACCCCTGAGGTTATCATCCCCCTTCCTCCCTGTTTTGTGATTTTGAAAAATTTGTTGGACCAGCACTACGGTAAATTCTAGAATTTCTACGACCTGATAACGGATTACATCAACTTCTCGGCAATCATCCTCAAAGATAAGATGTAATTAATTCAAATATTTCAACGTTTGGAAATTATTTTAAACGATTTATTTTAATACAAAATGATTTTAATATGAAGAAGTTCAAAATAATTATTTTTAAGAAATATATTGAGAACAGTAAAATTATTCTTCAGTTCGAATGAAAAAAAAGTATTTATATATACTTCTTAACAACTTCAAATAGATATTATTATTGTGTTTAATGGAATATTGTCTTCATGAAACAAAAGAATTTTGATTATATTGAAACATTTTAAACATTTTTATTCTGCTTGAAACAAAAAAGTCATTAAAAAACCCTCACTTATGCTTAATTGAATTTCATTTTTGAATGAAATACAAATAAAAATAGGAACTTTGCCCAGGGTGTTAAATCCAAGGGCGCCCAAGCCTTGAATGTAAACTTTTAAATAATCATTTTTAAATTAAGTATTTCATAAATTCTTTTAAAAGGCTGAGAATTTTATCTTAAAAAATATTTTTTCCTATAACGTTGATAATTATTTCTGAAGAAAATAACTTTTACTTCAGTTATCCTCGGTATAGTTTAGAAAAAAAAATAATTATTCAAAAAATTCACTGAAATCCACATTACACTGTGTAGAAATTTAATATTGCATAAAAAAAATTTGATTTATAACTTAATAAATGATTTGTACTCTAAACAAAATTTTTATTTAATTTAATATAACAGGAATTATTTCTTGAACAACTACATACAATAGAATTCGTAAAGTTGTACTTTGAACAAAAGTTTAAATAATAATTTTTTACTGAAAACCTGTAGGTAGAGTGAATGTTAGTCGTATATGTTTAGTATATATCTGTATCACTTTACAAACAGAAAAAGATAAATAATGTAATTATATATTTTATATTAACCAAAGATGTAAATAAAAATATTTATTCATAATAAATGCATGGATGGTGTGTAGAGCTACGTGTTAAACCACTGTTTCTTTACATCCGTCTTTCGATGTATTAATATAAATATGGAATACAATATATCGACATATGCTATTATTACTTAGGTAAGTGTTCACGAATGAGGACCTGTACAGGTATAAATATGGAGTCAAACGTCATAACTTTCTGTAAAATTTAATTTTATTATTTTTATCAAGTTCCATATGAAAAGCACATTTTAAGGAATTAAAGTACTGGCGTATACAAGAAACTGAAATAGAAATATATCCAAAATTTTAGGTATTTTCTACATCTTTCCAGATATTGTTCTGTCGAACGATAGCCAAAAATGGACAGTTGATCTTTCGGGGCGATTTGTGGGTTCGAATCCCACTGAGACATGGATGTTCGTAGTGCTGTTTGAAATCGGCTTTAGTCTGTTTTAATTTGTTTAAAATTTTATTTATTTCATTTTTTTTAATAAAAACTTGTATAAGATTTTCATTTTATTAATATATTTATTCCACGTGGTTTCATAAACGTCGTGTACGGTTGTTACGGTCACAAATAGAGTAGACGCTAACCACCTCAGAGCAGAGGCGTGGCGAATGATTCATTTTGTTTTTTCTTTGAATCATTTTTAAGTCCCATCACCACTGTAACGATCCGTTATTTGACCCCAAAAGAACGAGGAGCCCGAAGGTGACCTTTCGCCGTGGACTCACGATTAGCCTCGAATAGAACCAGGTGGTCTAAGCACCTTAATTGAAAACTGTTCGTTGCCGGCTCCTCAACGTGTGGGCATTCTAAACCTGCTGAATGGATCGACGCTCTGGGAAGAGTGTAAATAATTAGAGTGCACCTTGCCGCCCATTAGCGGTTGCAGAAAAAGGCCATTAAGTTGATTAAGTCGATGGATCTGAGGAAATGCCTTTCCACATCTGGAAACAGTACAGCTGATCCAAAGCTTGGGCGCAACCGCAAGATTACGTCACCCTGGTTCTGGAATTTTCTCGAAGGACCGGGAAAAAGGGAGCGAGTGCCGCTATAAAAGGAGGGACAGGACTAGAACGGAGGCTTTTTGTTTCTTCACGAGGCTTCTACCTGCTAGAGTCTGGTCGCTCGAGGAGCGCTCGTATCTCCGTGTCTGGAGTTGGTTTTTTTTAGAGACCGCCAGCGTCTTTGTTGCTAGAAAGTCGACCTGCGACTTGGGAATTCCTTCCCCTTATCTGCTAATTTTTATTTAACTTCTTGCATAGAAGTAGGCAGCTGAGAGTGATTTTGCTCTCGAATTTGGATCATCTTGCATCCTGAGATTTTCTTCACGAATCCCAGCGTGATACGCACGCGGAACTTCCGAACTTGCTGTGAAAGCCAGCTGTGCTAATCGACAGACGGAGTGATCTTGCCAGCATTAGTCCCGGCACTAATTAATTCCCAACTCTTGTGATTGGAAGCCCTAGCCTTACTGTTGGGGAATCCCACGCATCCTTGTGTGTGAATATTATCTCTGTACGAGATCCCCGAATGTTAACATTATACTGAATTTGTACATAGCTGTACATAATTTATTCTATTGAATAAAGTATTTAATCCAGAATACCTAAATTTCTAGCCTGTTTCATTGACGGCCTCGCCTACTTTATTCCCAGTACGTTACAGGACAGTGGTATTTTAAAACTGGTGGCAGCGGTGGGATGGTAAACAGTGAAGGCTAGGTGAAGAAATTTTCGCGGGTGAATTTGTGCAACCAAACATCAGATAAGAAATTTTGCGTTTCGGATCTGAACCTGCATTAGTGAGACTTTTTGTGTGATATTGAGAGTCAACAGTGAGACCTGGTGTTCAACTGTAATACGACTACTCGAGACTGATAAAGCAAGCATCAAAAACCGTGAGTAACCAATTCTGTTCTCTTGTATCGAACCAACATTGTATTGTGTATAGGTTGTACTAGGAATTTAGATAGATTAGAGTATAGTAAATTGTGTTGCATTGTGTTTAAATTAAATGTAGATCAATTGAAAGAAATCGTAAATTGGTATACAAATGTTCTATAGAGTGATAGAAAATAATTTCAAAGATAAGAATTATTGACTAAGGTGTATTAAAGTTTTTGAATTAAGAGTAAAGTTGAATTAAGGAATTTTGTGTGATAGTACTGTGCATAAATTTGAATTTTAAAAGTGTGTATAAATTATAATTGTAATTGAATATTAATTGGAATTTAACTGTTCATAAATAAGATTTTTAAACTGTGTATAAATCAGAATTTTTTATATCGAATATAATTTGGAATTTTGAAATTGCATAAATTGAAAATTTTAAATTGTGTATGATGGTGTTTGATTTAAATTGTTTAATAAGATAAGAACAATTAGTGTGTTGAGAACATTGCTTAAATTAAATATATTAGTTAATTAATTATCATAAGTTTGAACTTAAGAAAACTGTTAGCACATTATAAGAGAATATTGCAAGTATTTATTTTGTATTGTGTGCATTTGTGCTAGGAAAATTCATATTATTTATTGTTTTTGGTTTTCAAGTGATTATTATTGTGTTAAATTGAAATTTTGGAATTTGGGTTAAACGTTCTAATATCGAGTAGTATTTGAATTGTGTTAATATTGTATTTCAAGAATTGTTTGAGTAGTAAGTTTGTTAGGATTTTATCTCACCATGAGTTATTTAAGTAAAGGGCGTAAGGCAGATCTCGTCGAGTTAGCCAGGGAAATTATAGGTGGAATAGACGAAACCTTGACTATGAATCAGATAAGGAAATTAATTGAGACATCGGAAGATTACGATCCAGTTTTTGTAGAAGGATGTCTAGATACTATTATTGAGGCCCGGTTAGAGAAAGAGCGCATAGAAAGGGCGGATCGCGATAGTGAGAGAGAAACAGGCGAATAGAAATAGAGAGAGAGAAAGAAAGAGAGGATAGGAAGATAGAATTAGAGAGAGAAGAAAAGGAGGGGGAGTGACAAGAGAGGGATAATGAGAGAGCGTTCGAATTAGAAAAATTAAGATTAAATCAGGAATGTAGAAGTGCTAATGAACTGTTAGAGGTGCCAAGACCCTCAGGGGCATCTTTGCGGAACCGGATGCCACAATTTAATCCGGATGAGATGGACATAAATTTGCACCTTTGTCTATTCGAAACACAAGCAGATTACTTGAAAGTACCTGAAATTGAGATGGCAGGGGAACTTATTTCATTATTACTGCTTTCAGTGTCAAATATTATCTTAAGAGAAAAGGCAGAAGAAACGCGGCATTATAAATTTGTAAAGAAACTCCTCTTAGAAAGCTATAAATTATCGGCGGAAGCCATGCGACAAAAATTTTTACAACATGTACGGAAATCAGGAAATCTATAGAAGGATTACCTTTTTGAGATACGCACCTATCTAGAAGGTTGGGTATCCAGTTTAGGGGGGACAACATATGAAGGTCTACTGGATTTAATGTTAGTAGACCAGCTAAAACGGAAAATGGGGAGCGAATTCAAGGAATTCCATCTCAAAGAATGGGAAAGTTTTGTCTCACCCGATATCGTAGCGGACTTGGGAGACAAGTATGAATTACTTAAGAAACCCGGGAAGTTCCAAACGCAGGGGAAAAGGTTTGAGGATTTTCGCCCTCCTGACATTCGTAAGTTTTCAATACCATTCAAGGCAGAAAATATCAGACCCCCTCCCCAGGAAAGGGCCGAAGTTAAGAATGAAAGGTCAAAAACGCCGAGTGTAAATGAACCTAAACATCGTGATTGGCGGAATAATAGGGAGTTCGAAAAGAAAAGGAACAGAGACATTATTTGTTTCCAGTGTGGAGTCTCTGGGCACATTAGACCTGATTGCCCGGAATTAAAACGTAGGGAGGAATTAAATGCTATCAATACGGAAAGTGAGGTAGTAGATCCGCTAGCACCGTACGTTAGTTTGATCACTGTAAACAATAAACCGTCTGAAATTTTAAGCGACAGTGGAGCTAGCTATGATTTCATCTGTAGGCGATATGTTAGGCCGCAAGATTTTACAGGCGACACGATATGGGTAACCCAGCCCTTGGATACTCACGCTATAAAATTACCTGTAGCGAGAGTCTCGTTATGTACTAAATATGGAAATATAGATACAAAGGTTTGCGTCATCTCTGATTTCTCGAATCAACAACGATATATTCTGGGAAATTTGACGGCTGCATTATTAGAAGAACAAAGCCGAAAAATAAAGGTAACTGAGCAAATTAACGCTCAAGCGAAATTACAAACCCGAACTTCTCTAGGAAACGGGAATTCCAGTCCGACAAATGGAAAATCCAGTACAGGTAGGGAAAAGGTAAATAAACATACTTGGGAACAAAAGACCGTTTCCACGAATCGCCCCCCTCCCCTCGTTGCAACCAAAACCAGTGCGGCCGAAAATGTGGACAAAAGTACAATAGGGGAAGATTTTCGTGTAACGGCCACTCCGGTTTTAAGTCAGAGAGATGAAACGCGAACCGGGGGAAAACAAACTGAGGGTTTCGAAATTCCCGCGCTTGGAAAGGGATCCTCTGATTTTGACTATAATGAAGTAGTGCGCGACAGTGAATTAGGATCTCGTCTAACTACTGACCAACAGTCGACACTAAAGAAACTATTGTGTAAACATGCGAAGCTGTTTGCAAATAATCCGGGGAAAACTGATATGTTAACCCGTGATATTGAGTTAATCTCGAATAAAGTAGTTCGATCCCGACCTTATAAGGCATCTCACCGACAAAACGAGATATTAGAAACTGAATACGAGCTTCCAATTGTCAACTTGACCGACGCAGAACGGTGTCTTTTGAATATAACCCCAGAGGAATTTGCGGTCAGCCAAGATAATTGCTCTGAGACTAAGGAATTGTATGAACGGTTAGTAAATATACTCGATGGAGTTGCGCATAAAGGATTCGTACGGAAAAATGGATTGTTATGCAAAATTCAGGTAAACCATTTAGGAGAGGAAAAATGTGTTTTGGTTGTACCTGAAGGGTTACGGGAGAAAATTTTGGCTCTTTGCCACGAAGATGCTGGAGCTCACGCAGGCGTAACTAAATCGAAACAACGCCTCGCTAAATTGTTTTATTGACCGAAATGTTATCAAGATATGGAAACGCATGTTAAGTCGTGCCATCCTTGTCAACTAGTAGGGAATGCTATTGATACAAAGAAGGCGCCCATCCGATTAACTCCGATAATTAGTGAACCTTTCACTAAAATTAATATAGATGCTTGTGGGCCGTGACCCGAATCGAAAAATGGGAACCGGTATATAATCACCGCGATAGGCCTGGCTTCTAAATACCCGGAAGCGGTGCCAGTGCCAAATATAGGTTCTGTAGCGGTCACTGATGCACTTTTACAGATTTTCGGGCATCTAGGTTTTCCGCGAGACGTTCAATGTGATAATGGCTCTTCGTTTACAAGCCACCTCACAACGGAATTTTTCAAACGGTTTCAAATGACAGCTGGTGCTGCAACAGATAGCTACTGTGTGGTTCACAAACCCGGCACACATCATACTAATGCAGATGCATTAAGCCGCTGTATTACGTAAAATGTGGTAAGAATGTAACTTGTATATACTTGCATATTGTCTTTTGTGTTTGTAATTATTTAATATTATAATTTAGTGTATTAAGCCAGAAATGTAGTTATTGTTATTTTGTATTAAAGTGTATATTAAGTATCTGAGTGACTGTTGGTTCCTTACGAGGAAAATCAGAGTTGCAGTTCTCCACGAGAATTGTCTGCATAATCGAGATCCACTCTGTGGAAAAATCTTATGCGAGGGGGAGTGTAACGATCCGTTACATGACCCCCAAAAGAACGAGGAGCCCGAAGGTGACCTTTCGCCGTGGACTCACGATCAGCCTCGAATAGAACCAGATGGTGTAAGCACCTTAATTGAAAACTGTTCGTTGCCGGCTCCTCCTCGTCTGGGCATTGTAAACCTGCTGAATGGAACGACGCTGTGGAAAGAGTGTAAATAATTAGAGTGCACCTTGCCGCCCATTAGCGGTTGCAAAAAAAGGCCATTAAGTTGATTAAGTCGATGGATCTGAGGAAATGCCTTTCCACATCTGGAAACAGTACAGCTGATCCAAAGCTTGGGCGCAACCGCAAGATTACGTCACCCTGGTTCTGGAAGTTTCTCGAAGGACCGAGAAAAAGGGAGCAAGTGCCGCTATAAAAGGAGGGACAGGACTAGAACGGAGGCTTTTTGTTCTTCTCGAGGCTTCTACCTGATAGAGCCTGGTCGCTCAAGGACCGCTCGTATCTCCGTGTTTGGAGTTTGTTTTTTTAGAGACCGCCAGCGTCTCTGTTGCTAGAAAGTCGACCTGCGACTTGGGAACTCCTTCCCCGTTATCTGCTAATTTTTAGTTAACTTCTTGCATAGAAGTAGGCAGCTGAGAGTGATTTTGCTCTCGAATTTGGATCGTCTTGCATCCTGAGATTTTCTTCACGAATCCCAGCGGGATACGCACTCGGAACTTCCGAACTTGTTGTGAAAGCCAACTGCGCTAATCGACAGACGGAGTGATCGTGCCAGCATTAGTCCCGACACTAATTAGTTCCCAACTCTTGTGATTGGCAGCGCTAGCCATACTGTTCCGGTATCCCACGCATCCTTGTGTGTGAATATTATCTATGTACGAGATCCCCGAATGTTAACATCCTACTGAATTTGTACATAGCTGTACATAATTTATTCTATTGAATAAAGTATTTAATCCAGAATACCTAAATTTCTAGCCTGTTTCATTGACGGCCTCGCCTACTTTATTCCCAATACGTTACACCACAAATGGGTGTGGCGTGCTTTCCCCCTCTTACTCTCTTGCAAGCATGCGGTTGATCATTCTATCCTCTGCGCTGTAATCATTTATCTAAATGAGGAATTTGCGCATGTGGGGGATTCGAACAACTTAGTATTTTTCTGATAATTTCAGAAAATCTCGTAGATTCCAAAAATGTTCTCAAAAATGTAAAAAACTGGGTCCATCATTTAAAAGATTAATTTTAAAGTTAAGCGAAAATCACGTGACATCAAAACGCTTCGTGATTGGTTGTGATGTCATCGTTCATGTCTACCAATATTTTCTTATTACTTTTAAGCTCGCACTATTTTCCGATTTTGTTTTTGCAAGTTCCTGAAATTTTCTAGCTATCAAAATTTATTTTTATTTAAACCTGAAGGTTTATTTTACCGATTTAGATAGCTTAGTTATCTCAATTTGTCATAAATGTCTCTCTACATGGATTTACCAAAGGGCAGTCAGATAACCTCCCGAAAATTAACAGCATGTCAATGTTTTCGTACTATTTAAAAAAAAAAAAAAAATAAAACGGATTTAGGGGATTTTACTCCTATTTTATATTTACTTTCATGCATTTTCGTCTATTTTTTATATTTAGAAATTGTTTCTTGTAAAGTACCGAATTCTGTGCTTTTTTTTCTTCTTCTTATTCGCATTTTAAATATAACTTTTGTCTTTCATAACTTTTTTGGGTCTAGAATCATTCCACTTTTTTGTTCAAGCAAGTTTTGTCATTTTCGTGGATGTTTTCTCTTGTTTTATGCTATAAAAAATTCACAAAATACTAAATAAAAATTTATAAATTTCGTAACTTACAAAATTATATCTTTTAGCTAGTGCTGTCGCTTTGGCTATTCTGTGTTTTTGTACCAAGGTGCAACTCTTTTTTTTCTCTGTAATTTTTATTCTCTTTATTATTTGAGCTTCATGTTGCATTGCTTGCTATGTATTGTTGATTACCCCACCTGCTGGTCATAGTCTAGGTTTCAGTCTAATTATCCTTTAATTAGACAGCGCCTTGGTTACTCATAACATTTTATGAGAACGTACTCCACTCCTTGCTTCTTTAGAAGTCGGAGTATATTGAATCTTTGTTTCGTTACTATTGCATTCCTGCCTAAATTGATGTTTTGACCTTTTACATGCTCGGAGATTAAAGTAAAGACTACCCCACTTCGCTACGTACTTCGTAAAACCCAATTACCTTGACTTTAACTTTGAGAGAACAATATCAAAATAAACGGAAATAAACAGAATAAACGAAAGGAACAATCATGTGTTAAGTTTCGCATAGATTTGACAGGTTTGTTAAGAGTTTGCCATTTTAAAGATATAAAAATAATTCTTAAATAAGAGTTAAAATGAAATCTAACGAATATATTTTTTTAAATGTTACATTTTGTTAGTCATCGTTTTTACGCTTTTAATTAATAACTGATCTTTTTCTAGCATTTTTGTTTCAAAATATTCAGAAGAATTTTATTTATTTTGTGTTGTAGTGGTTCATAAATATTCAACATGTTTATTTATACATTAACTCCATGTACGTAAGCTCCATGTATTCATTTCATTTTTGAATATCGTCTGTTTTGTATTGTATTTTGTTTTAGTTTTGTGGCACCATGCTAACAAAAAAAAAAAAAATAATGTCTTAGCTGGTGATATTTTGTGTGTTCTTTTTTGCTTCTTTTAAAAATAGTAATTTATTGAAAACTTAAATTATTATTTTTTAAAAAGCATAAAAGAACACACAAATTATCTCAAGATAAAACGTTTTTTTTTATTTTTATGGTACCACGTTGCCACAAAACTAAAACAAAATACACAACAGACGATATTCAAAAATGAAATGAATACATGGTGTTTATGTACATGGAGTTAATATATATAAATACAAAACACATGTTGAATATTTGTGAACCACTACATTGTCATCAGTGGATGTTTTACTGTAAACGTACGTTTTAATTTATTGTCATATTTTGTTATTTTATTTAATGCTTAGAATATATAGCTATATAATACTTAAATTTCTTAATTTCGAAGAAATTGTTTATTATTTAGGTTTGAATGCTATTAATTTTTTTCTACTTTAATATGTCGTACATTAGGTATATAATTTTTAACCTAAACACCAGTACATATTGTTTTGCATTTTGGATGCTGAGAAGAAGACCACCATAAATTCAAGAGTAAATAATGATAGTAATGGAAATTATGAAATTGTACCAAAACAAGACAGAAATTTTTTTAAATAGCTAATTTATGTCAAATCGATGTGGGAGGAGCCTAATAATAATGAGCCTTAATCATTAACACAGTGGGTGAAAATATATGGACGTGTTCTTATCGAAGTAGAGCAAACTTTTATAGTAACTAATTAACACTCGTTTTAATTCTACTTAAAATTGGTTCACATTTCTGGAAGTTGGTTTCCAACGGGTAGCATATGGCTGATACTGAAGAATTAAAATGTTGAGGAGATGACCATTCCTTTTTAAAGTCCAGATTCTTTCATAGACAAGAAATGCTCTCTTCCTATCTGGAAAATGAGAGAAAACTTTTAATTTAAACACTTTGTTTTTAGACTCAAGGTTTATTTCAGTTTAACTTATTATTACACAAAATTATTGAATCTAAAATCCTTTTTGTAAAAACTTGAACAATACCACTCTTTTATTACCCCTAAGAGCTTCAGGTGCGCTAATTGTAGCCTTAATCATACTGCTAATTTCCGCGGTTGCACTAAGCACCCGTCCTGTAAGAAAGCTGCTAGAAAGACAGCTACTACTAATCAAAATAATTTTGTGCCAGCTCCTACCCCTAATATTAATGCCTGGGAAGCTAGATCGGCTCTCCGCAATAATCTCCTAAGTACTACTAATGCTCCCAGCACCATGCCTAGCGCGAGCGCCGCAGGCCCCACCCCTAGAACTCAAGAGAAATTCAATTGGTCGCCGGGAGAAGCTCTCCCCAAACCAAAACCACAAAGAAATCCAAATGCCGCGATTATTCCCCCAGCCACCGGAATGAAGAAGAAACAGTCAAAGGACTCTACGGTTTCCGGCTCAATGATGGACTTTATAAAATTAATTCAAATTTTTCTAAAGAGTTACAAAATTGCGATATAATGGCATTATTTAAAAACTTTAGAGATATCATGAAATCGGAAATTGACCCTCTCCAGAGGCTTCTCTCCATTTTCGAACTGGTGGCCGAGTTCTACGATCGGGTAAACTGTCATGGCTAGGCCCTCTCTCACCCTAGATAGCTTAAAGATTCTTCACATGAACGCACACGGCCTCGCGAGAAAACTTAACGAACTTCGCGACTTCTTAGAGTCTTCTGACATAGATATTGTATTAGTTCAGGAGACTATATTCCCTAAGGACTAGCGAGCAAAATTCAATATCAGCAATTACTCACTCTGCCGTCGGGATCTTATCGTCTCTGCTCGCGCGCAACCTGAGGGTGGCGTCGTGATTTACATACGTAGAGACATTAACCACTACGAGGTTACTGACCTTGTCACTGATGAGATGGATTCTCTTTCTATTATGGTCATGCCTGATCGCAATTCTAAATTTCTCATTACTTCGGATTACTTTAAATGCAATTCTCCTTTCCCCATTTCGGACGTTAATAAGATCATTAATTATCACTCTCACTGTATTATTGCCAGTGATTTTAATGCGCATAATACAGCCTGGAACTGGAGAGGTTTAAAAAGATGCGGGCGAGAGCTCTTAAATTTCATCACCAATACCCCTTATCTTAATATTCACTACCCAAATTCGCCCACCCATTTTTCTCAAGGTGCCCCCTCTGTAATTGACTTTGCTCTCGCTTATAATAACCCCCATAAATTTAATTCTACAACTCTCGACCTCTTTGATTCTGACCACTTGCCAGTTTTACTGACAGTGGATCGGAAGATAAGTTATCTTGAGTCTAAACCCAATATTTACACCGATTGGCGACAGTTCCAGGATAATCTTGCCAACTCTAAATTACTTTTTCCATATATTAATAATTCTGATCAGCTAGAATCTGCT
Organism: Pardosa pseudoannulata; assembly: GCA_032207245.1. Lineage (NCBI taxonomy): Eukaryota > Metazoa > Arthropoda > Arachnida > Araneae > Lycosidae > Pardosa > Pardosa pseudoannulata. The sequence continues at coordinate 98,228,664 of CM063497.1, read as the reverse complement.
GTGTTGCAACTCACTACGCAGTTAAATTCTGCTATTTCAAATTCCTCGAAGGAAACGTCCAGGCCCAAAGTTCACAAACTTCCATCGGATATTCGTGAACTTATCAAAAAACGCAACACAGCAAGAAAACTGTACCAATACCTTCGCACCCCCAATTCAAGGCAAGAGTATTTTGCCCTCAGCGCTGCTGTAAAATTGAGAATCCGTGACCATCGTGATGAGAAATGGGCTGAGTTCATCTCCGGCCTTTCCGTTGAAGACAACTCTATCTGGAAATTCCAGAAGACTTCGCGGTAGGTGGAGTTACCACTATCCTCCGATAGATGGCGAAACGATGACTCACTTCGATCCCTTCGGGAAAGCCGAGGCAATTGCTGATACCTTCCAAAATCAGTTTGCACCTAATACGGACTTAGTGGACGAAGATCACGACTCCCATGTTAACGAAGTTGTTAATAATTTCTTCACTACCCCTAGTACTTATAATATCCCTAAAACTAATATAAATGAAGTTACAAATATCATCAATAATCTTAAAAATTCTAAGTCCCCCGGACAGGACAAAATTACAAATAGGGCTATTATAAATTTCCCTCCTAATATTATTATTTATCTTACTGCTATAATTAATAAAATTCTTCACTTAAAATACTTCCCTCAGGCTTGGAAAACTGCTATAGTCTGCCCCATTCCTAAGACTACTCATAATAGAAACTTACCCGAAATTTATCGCCCGATAAGCCTTGAGTTCTCTCAGTAAGATTACCGAGCGTATCATATTGAACCGACTTCAAACTCACCTAGATTTAAATGACAGTCTCATCCCAGAGGAATTTGGCTTTAGACATCGCCATAGCACAACACACCAGTTGCTTCGAGTTGTAGAATTCGCTAGCGAAGGTCTACTTAACAAGAAGCCAACTGCTGCACTCTTTTTAGATATTGCAAAGGCATTCGACCGCATCACACACACGATTGGACTTATGTACAAGCTAATTCAGCTCCATGTGCCTGATGCACTAATACACTTATTAAAACACTACCTTTGCAATAGATTTTTCAAAGTCCGTATCGACAACACACCTATTCTAACGCTAAACACATCACAGCTGGAGTACAACAGGGCTCCATATTAGGACCTAGGGATCTATTATTACTTCATCCCCTTCCCTTTTATGTTGTAACGTAAATGTGTTGTGATGTGGTGTGGAAAAAAATAAAAAATAAAAATAAAAATTATAAAATAATAAAAATAAATAAAAATATTTATGTGTATTTTTTATTATGGAGCAGAAATTGTACCTAACTGTGTTTGATGTTCTTTATTTAAATCGTAAGGCTCCATCTAGTGTAAAACCTAAAAGTGCCTACTAATTATTCATTTTCTTTCAGGGTATTAATACTTTCTGTTTGAGTATTTTCAGGTTCAGGACCACAACCTCCAGCCCTTACGATTTCTCTTACCCACCTTTTAATGACCGGCATCTAAATTACTCCTTTCTAAATTTAAAATTATATTTTTTCTTAACAGAGCTCACCTCGCTTACTTTCTACCTTTAGATCGGGGATAAGGCCTTCTGGCTAAGGAGCCCCATAACCGCCCGTAATTATCAGGGAGGCGCATATTAGGACCTACTCTGTTCAATATTTATATTAACGACCGAATTAAAAAATCTTGGATATGAAACCCTGAAAGTAGCACAATTAAGATGGTTTCGAGATAAAGCTCCCCTTCCGATATTTCAGGTCCACTTGTTCCAAAACGAAAAAAATAAGGAAATCTATAGCATAAAAAAATTCTTAAATTTTATGGTTGTCGTAGAAGCTTATAAATTCCGTGGAGTGAAACAATGTTATAATTGTCTTCACTTTAATCACTCATCTGAATTGTGTACTCTAGACCCAAAATGTTTAAAATGCGCCGGCAACCATAAAACGTCAGCATCTCAAAAAGATGCTGAAGAAAAATGTAAATGTGCAAATTGTGGAGGGGAGCATCCTGCTAATTATAGGGGATGCCCTAAGCATCCCCTAGCCATTAAAGCTAGAAAACAAGAACTAAAAACTATTCAAGATTTAGGGAAAAAAATCTCAATGCCTTAACTCCTGGCAATAGTGTAAATAATATTGTAACTGCTCATTCAGAATACTACTAATAACATACAGTCGTATGCACAAGTAACTCAAGGTAATGTTTCTACTGTAAATAATAGTATAATTAATGAAAACCATAATACTGTTAATGTGTCTGAAAATAATAATGTTAGTAATAATAATACTGTTAGTAATAATAATAATGTAAATACTGATGATAGCAATGTTGCTCAAAATAATAATAATAATAGTGATTTTGATAATATGATTGATAAACTTAGCAAAATTGAAAAGCTTTTAACCAATATAAGTATATTATGCGATAAAATTGACAAATCTGAAACTGCAAAAGCGCTGGGGATTCAAACTCTGTTGTCAACACAGCTTGGCAACACACTTCAGAGCATCCCTCACTAAGAAATATTGCTTCTCTCTCGGATCTTGAGTTGGAATGCGAATGGCCTCCAGCCCAAGATTGATGAATTGAGGGACTTTGTTTCTGAACAGCCGGTGGATTTGATCTTGATACAGGAGGTTCGCTCGTTAGATTTTAATCGTTTAAAGATCCAGAATTATAATATGTATTTCTCCCCTCGCCTGGACGCTGGTGGTAACGCACAGTATTATGGAGGCACTGCTGTCTATGTCAAAAGGAATGTCAATCACTGTCACGTCCCTAGTCCAAATCTTAGCTCTATTGAGACTTCTATTGTTAAAATTAATCTTCCTTCCTTCTCTTCTGTTTTCATTGTCAGCACCTATGTTAGAGCTTCCCATAATAATTCCATCATCGCTGATCTTGATAACATTTTCTCCCTTGGGGAAAAGGTTATTATGTTTGGCGATTTTAATGCGCATCATCCGCGTTGGAATTGTTATACTTACAATAGAACTTGTAACATTGGCAGGATTATCCATGATTATGCTAATAATAAGGCTATTGACATAGCCTTCCCTCCCTCCCCCACTAGGTATGGTAACTATGGTGAAGGCACCACCATTGACTTTGCCCTAATGAATAACATTAATTTACCTTATGATATCGGGGTCGAGGACGCTCTGTCCTCTGATCACGTCCCTGTTATTCTTACCCTTGCCCTTAATTATCCCCTTCCTGCCATTAGCGCCCCCTCATTCACCGACTGGAATATTTACGTTAGGACGGTTGCTGACTCCCCCCTGCCTGACAGTGAAATTGACTGCCCTGCTGACATAGATAAAGCTGTGAGCGACCTTACTGAGGTTATCACTAGCGCTCTAGCGACTGCTAGGATTAATAGGGAAATTACTAACTTTCTTCAATTACCCCTCTATATTAAATTAAATATTAAACATAGGAACAACATAAGAAAAACTTGGCAAAGGACCAGGGATCCCGTAATTAAAACTGAACTAAACAGGTTAAATGCGGTAATTAAAAGGTTAATTACGAATTTTAAAATGTCTCGTTGGAAAAATTTTATAGAATCTCTCTCCCCTACTGACAATAGCTTATGGAATTATATTAAAAAGGTTAAAAAACCCTTTCAAAACATTCCCCACTTAACTGCCCCTTCAGGTTCCATTATAACGGATAATCAGGAAAAAATCGATGCTATTGCCGACTGTTACGAATGTCAATTTAACCCCAATCAGGATGTTTTTTGCCCCAGTACTATTGACAAAGTTTATGATGTTAATGATAGGTTTTTTAATAATAATCTCAACAATATTAATAATGACCCTATTTCCCCTACCAATGATCAGGAAATTATTAATGCTATAAATAATCTCCCTAACAAAAAAGCTCCCGGCGCCGATAGAATTAGTAATAACGCGCTTAAAAACTTACCAATTAACTATGTTAAAATAATAACTAAAATTATTAATAAAATAATTGAATATAGGTACTTCCCTAAAATTTGGAAAGTTGCTTCTATCATCCCCATCCCCAAACCTGGTAGTGATAATAGTTTACCAAAAAATTACCGTCCCATCAGTCTTCTTTCCTCTCTGAGTAAACTGACTGAACACATCTTATGCACCAGACTTAACTCCTTCCTCAACACACATAACATCATAAACAATTCACAATTTGGCTTCAGAGCACAACATTCTACCACACACCAGTTACTGCGCGTTGCCGAATTCATCCATGATGGATTTGAAAACCGTATGCATACTGGAGCTGTCTTTTTTGACATCGAGAAGGCTTTTGACAAAGTATGGCACAGTGGCCTCATATACAAACTCATAAAATACAAATTACCAGCTGCCATGATCCACTTGATTCACTCTTACCTTCTCGATAGATCCTTCACTGTCCGCCACACACAATACTCTTCCACACACAGGCCTATTAATGCTGGGGTCCCACAAGGATCCAAGCTTGGTCCTATTTTATTCAACTTATACATTAATGACATACCACATCATCACAACACAACACTGGCTATGTTTGCGGACGACACGGCAATCCTTGCTAAAAATAATAACACTAGATACATGCACCTATACTTACAAAGGCACATCAACATCCTTGACCGTTGGTTCGAGAGATGGCGGATTAAAATTAATCCTACCAAAACCAAAGCTATTTTCTTTAGCTATAAACGCATCCCTCCTCCTCCGGTCACGGTATGTGGACAGTCGGTTTACTTTGAGAGGGAAATTAAATACCTAGGTTTACTTATTGATAGTAGGTTAACTTGGAAAAATAATATTAGTTATAATATTGCTAAATTTTATAAAGCTAAAAATGCCTTAGCTCACCTCCTGTACCATGATCGAATGGGAATGGGAAATAAAGTCCTACTTTATAAGACGGTTTTAAGGCCCATTCTCCTGTATGCAGCACCGGTCTGGGGCTCAGCATCCAACTCACAGATCCAGAGATTACAAGTAATTCAAAATAAAACTTTAAGAGCTATTGTTAAAGCCCATAGATACTTGCGGAACGACATTATTCATAGGGACCTGGGCATTGAGACTATAAGGGAATTTATTAAAAAAATATCAATAAATTTTTATAATAAAATGTATTCTATCAATAACGAAGAAATTGTTAATATTCCGGACTACGATCCGCTTGAAAAACCTAGACGTCCTAGGGCGACTACGGTCCTTTCAACGGGTCTTGTTCCTGGTTCAATACCTTTGTAAATATCTTCTGCCCTTTAAAAAAAAAATAATAAAAAAAAATAAATAAAATAAAAAAAATAAAAAATAAATATAAATAAATATATAAAATAAAACCCTCAGTACTCTTACCTTCTGCTTTTAATAATGCTGACTTTCTCTCAGCATCATGTGTATTCCATACTGATGATTCTAATCTATTTTCATTGTGTACTATTTTCATTGTGTATTTCTTGTAAAAGAGTTTAACTGAGTGGAAAAAAAAAAAAAGAAAAAAAAAAAATATAAATATATAATATATATATATATATATTTGTTTATATATATATATATATATATATATATATATATATATATATATATGGGCTAATGAAGATATATCTCCCTCGTTTTAATTTGTAAACATAATTTGTAAACATATAGTAACCCTTCTGTTGTTTTTGCATGTTTTTTCTTCTTCTCTCTCTCTTTCCCTTCCTTTACTCTGTTGTTGTTGTTGTAATATGTATAAGTATTATCTTAATTTCATCAGCCAATAATGAATATAAATTGTTCCACATATCAAAGCTCATATTGGGGATAAGGGGACTTCGTCCCCAGGTGCCCCAAAACCCTGCATTCCAGTGTCCAGTGTCCAGTATATTAACGACATTCCTAGATCTGATTTAACTAACCTCGCACTTTATGCCGACGATACGGCAATTTATATTTCTGCTCACCACATTAATAGTATGGCCACTTACTTACAACACCACATCTCTGCTCTGGAAACATGGTTCACACACTGGAAGATTAAAATAAATCACGGCAAATGCCAGGCAATTTATTTTAGTCGTTCCTTCAAACTTCCTCCACGGCTTCATATGTACGACGAGGTAATCGAATGGGAGAACTCTATTAAATACCTAGGTGTCACGATTGATAAGCGTCTAACCTTTAAGCAGCATACTGTTAATATTAAAAATAAAATCATTGCCAGGAAAGTCGAGCTTCGTTCACTACTATTCGGCCCACATTTGTCTATTATTAATAAAGTATTACTGTATAAAACAGTCATACTACCATCTGCAACTTACGCAGCCCCCATATGGTCGTTTGCGTTCCCCGCTAACTTAGATATATTAAATCTTACCCATAATAAATTACTCAGAGGTATAGCAAGAGCTCCGCGTTATTTACGTAATGAGGTCATACGGCGTGATCTCAATATTTTAACTTTTAGTGATATTTGCCGTAACATTTCAATTAAATTTTATGCCAACATTAATAATATTAATAATGAAATTATTTTTGAGCTTCCTGATTATGATTTTAGGTAAACCAGGAATCGTAATCGGCCTAGAGCTGCCATGCTTCCCTAAAATCATATTCTATTATAATTCCTGTTTATTCCAAATTTTTATCAAATTAATTCCCTGACTCGATTTTAGATGGCGCCACTATGACTCTTGCTATTCCTTCACAAGTTAGCACTCTATCACTTCTCCATTTCGTTCTTTATTTCCACTATCTTTTTAAACTTCCTTCTTTTATTTTTATTATTGTGTCTTGTGCATGTTTATACAAAAAAAAAAAACAATTAAATTAAAAAATCCCCAAAAAATGATTAAAATTTTATAAAATGATGCTTGCATCGCCATAAAAACTCCCTATCACTTTTTAAAATTTCTACTCTCTAATCAGTACTTTCCCATTATACCACTTTCCTATTTTTTATTTCCTGTCTAGGGACAATTGTATTTTTTAACCTTTCATGTAATTGTTAATTTTTTGTATATGTGACCCCTTAATTGAACTGGTAACTCCGGATGCACACCCTGATAGATCTAAATAAGTAATCAAGACGAGGGATTCAGCTAACAGCAAAGGTGCCCCATATAAACTGCAATTTGAGTAATGGGTTAATGTTCCTGAGTAATTTCAGGATTCCCATCTTCGACTCCGAAGGGTGTGGACGTATCTTCGACTACTGTAGGACTCGGCGAATGACCCGGTGGCGACTTGTTCGTGCACCGGAGTGAGCGGCATTATTCGGCATTTTTGTTAGTGATCGCATTGACTTTTTGATTTTTACGATGGATTCTCAACCGTCAACTTCCACATTTGCCCAGCCTACTTCAGATACTACGCTGAAAGCAACTTTGATTAGTCTCAAGCAATTATTTTTAGATAAATTCAAGCCTGATTGGGAGTATTTCGGGATCGTAGACGAATACCTGATCTTCATAGATGCCCTGCTCGGAAAATACTCACCTGCTGCTGAAGACGACGAGGTGAGAGATTTTATGGATTATATGACTAGAGTCCTTACTGCAGGCACCCCTTATTTTAGGCCCATTTTTCGTATTTATTCCCACTGTTTGTAAATAAGTGTGGAACTAAGATCAACGAGCTCTTAGCTCAGTATAATTTAAGATTTGCACTTGATAGTAATCAAGTTTTAAATATTATGGATTGTGTCGGTGCTAAGAGCAAAAGAAATAATAATAACGAGGTGATAGTCGCCGGCGACATCACAATTAGTAATTCTTACGAGGCCCTTGCCCAGGAGGATCGGTTGGACGAGAATGCTAGCCCCCCCTCTGACTGAAAATAATAATTCTAACCACAGTTTTAGCTCTGAAAAGCCAAAACTGAGAAAACCGTACAACTTGTACTTCGAAATTGGAGCAAATTGTAAGACCATCTTACAACAAATCCATGAGCTTTCCGATAATATACATACTAAATTTGTACGGAACCAAATTAAACTAAGTACCGACTGTGTAGACTCGTTTCCCAAGATACAAAATTATCTGGAAACTAACAAAATTCCGGCTAGATCTATGGATCGTAGGGACCCTAAACCTGTAAAGTATGTGCTAAGAGGTTTACCCCTATATATTACCACTGATGATATTGTCTCTGAGCTTATTACTAAAGATTAGAACCCATTAGGGTTGCGTACATGAAAAATAGGAGAAATAAGAAGCCTATTCCCCTATTTTAATCACCCTCAGAGCTAACTTGATGAGTGAAAATATCCACGAGATTAAAACTTTGGCTTATTTATCGGTAAGCTTCGAGCCATACCGCTTTAAGGGGGTGGCTCAATGCTACCGATGCCAAGAATTTGGCCATTCCTCGGTCAACTGCAAAATGACCAAAAATTCACAAAGTGCAGCGCAAGCCATAGAGCTAAGACGTGCACCGTAGACCCCGATAACTTCTGTTGTGCAAATTGCGGCGACAAGCACACAGCTAACTTTAGAGGATGCTGTCGCCATCCCGCAAATAATAAAAAACCTAAAAATAAACTGGCTCAGAAAGCTAAATTTCTCCCGGCTTCTAAATAATATAGGTCATGGTAAAGGTAATTGGTTTTTACGGAGTACATAGCAGTGAATAAAAGCAAAACACCATTTTCTGTTACTATTTCTGTTTGGCGACATACAGAAATGGGGATTTTGGCCAAAATCGCCAAAAAAACATGGCCGCCGGAAGAGAGTAAATATCGATAACGTTTCTCAAAATGTGTGTATGTTTTTTTATATTTGTTCTAACAATATGGGAGGGGTTCCCCCCCTCAAAAATTAAAATTTTGCGTGTGGTGGCGTCCATGTTTTTTTCTTGGTGATCTTTACCAAGAATGGCCAAAGGCCTTTTTCTATTGCTAGCATCAGTGGGATCATATTTGACAAGATAAATTTCTTTGGAGTAAAAGAGTAAGGGTTATTGCTAATAAAGATTTTTAAAAGAACTGGATTATGATCTGATGAGAGGTCACAAATAGTTTCAATATATAAAGAATTTGGAATACCTTTAATTAAGGCAAAATAAATAACGCTACTGCTATCATTTGTATGGTGTGTTGGTTTTCTAGGTGCGAAAATATCAAAGTCTAAGTTATCAGAAAAGTTAATTAATACTTGTTCATATGCAATACTACAGGTACAATGCCAGTTCCTGTGCCATGTGTTAAGATCTCCAAAGATTATTGTATCATTATTAATATTGCTTAAAGCATAGAAATCGGTTAGTATCTCGCGCATATTTAAAAAAGGGGGATGTAAGTTGAAATTACAGTATAGGGCGATCCATTGTTGATTTTGATGTTGTAGCAGTTGTGTTAATGATCTGCAAAGTAGGAAGAATAATAACATGATGAGGAATGAAACGTTTAATAGTAATAGCAGTTCATCTCATGGGTTGATTTAGACTAGGGAAATCATTCCTATATGTGGTGTAGTCTTTTATGTTGAATTTATCTTGTGGTCAGAGATGGGTTTCCTGATGAAGTACAATATCGGGTGAGCGCTCATTTACGAATTCCCTGAACTCACGAATCCTATTTTTGATGCCGTTGCAGTTTCATGCGAAGACTGTTAGAAACCTATTCAAAGCCATGAGGGGCCGTTGGAGGGGTCGTGGATAAAACCAGAGAAGAACGCCAAGATGCGTTCTTCAGTGGTCTTAGCTTTGACCATGTTAGATTTAATTTTTCAAAAACTAATTTCTTCAAAATCCTGTACGCTAAGAAGTTGCTTAATGTCCGTGAGTAAACTGGCTTTTTCACCAACTTGATTATGTGATGAAGTAAGATTATCAGTATTGGGAGGCTGGGTAGACGCTGTAGATAAGGACGGAGCTGGGGCCGTAATTTCGCCAAATCTCCCTGCAGCAGAGTTGGTTTAAACACTTTAAGATGAAAATAAATCCTGGTAAAGCCAATCAATTTATTTTAGTCTTTCTTCCTAACTACCCCGGTGGCTTCATTTATACGACCAGGAAATTGAATGAGAGAACTTCGTAAAATACTTAGGTGTAACGATAGATAAGCGTTTATGTTTGAAACCTCACATCACTAATATAAAAAAATAAAATTACTGCCGGTAAAGTTGAGCTTCGTTCACTATTTTTCGACCCTTATTTATCTCTTAGATATAAAATATTGCTGCACAAAACAGTACTGTACAAAATTTACGCAGTACCGGTCTTGTCGTTTGTGTTCGCCGCTAACTTAGATATTTAACGTACTCACGAGTTACTCATATGAATAGCAAGAGCTCCGCGTTACCCACGCATGGGGTCATACGAGGTGATCTCAACATCATAACATTTAGAGATATTTGCCTTAAAATCTCCATTAAATTTTATGACAACGTTAATAACATCAACAACGAAATTATTGCAGAGCTACCTGATTATGATTTCAAGGAATTCAGGAATCATAAGTGGCCTAAAGCCGCCATACTTCTCGAAAATAATTTTCTTTTCCAAATTTGTAAGTCTATTCAAAATTCATACTCCAGATTAGTTCTCTGCTCCGATATGGCGCCACGATGACGCTTGCAAATGCTATTCAGGTTAGCATTCCTATCAGTTCTCTACTTCATCGTGTCTTTCCGCTATCATTTTAAACTTTCTCGTTTTATTTTTATAAATTTAATTTAATTAATTAATTAGGAATTTGCACATGTGGGGGATTCGAACAACTTAGTGTTTTTCTGATAATTTCAGACTCGTAGATTCCAAAAATGTTCTCAAAAATGTAAAAAACTGGGTCCATCATTTAAAAAATTAATTTTAAAGTTAAGCGAAAATCACGTGACATCAAAACGCTCCGTGATTGGTTGTGATGTCATCGTTCATGCAGACCAATATTTTTGTATTGCTTTTAAATGCGCACTATTTTCCGATTTTGTTTTTGCAAGTTCCTGAAATTTTCTAGCTATCAAAATTTATTTTTATTTAAACCTGAAGGTTTAGTTTATCGATCTAGATAGCTTAGTTATTTCAATTTGTCATAAATGTCTCTTCTACCTGGATTTACCAAAAGACAATCAGACAACCTCCCGAAAATTGACAGCATGTCAATGTTTTCTTTCGTAGCAAAAAACCCGGATTTTATGGGAGCAGAAATACGAGGAATTAAAACCCAAAGGTATGTAAAATCATTTATATTTTTTTTCCAATTTTACTTAACATGTATTAATACTTTATTCATGCTAAACACAGCTCTTTTGTTTGTAAACAAAAAAAAGTCAAATAAATATACATATATCATATACACACATTTGTAGTAGCATTGTTTTTTATAAATAGAAACGGATGTAATATTAAAATAAAAATTAGAGGAATTATTTACTGTGAGACCGGTCTCATTAGCCTTCGTGTTGCAAAAAGTAGACCGTAGCACTCCAAAACCAAACCAAAACAAAATAAATTCTTAGATATTTTAAATATGATGAAAAGAAATTTAAAATCTTTAAACGGCTTTACTTATTTATTTCTACATTTTTAAATAGAAATACAATTTTATCGCCTTTAATATTAATGTCAAATTAAAAAATGTATAAAATTTCTCAAATTAAATTTAATTTTTAAAGTAATATAATTATTAAGTATTTTAAAAATATTATACTTTTTTTTTTCAAATTAGTCACCAATTTAATCGAAAAATATCACTGTTACATTTGATACTCAAGAAAGTATGCATCTCTGAAGAAAATATTTATAATACCTTGAAAATACATAACTTTCCCCTCCCCCGAGTTATTTATTAGATAATTAAATGCTTTAGATATTTATATGTTTTTCGATATTTATATGCTTTATAAAATATTTACTTGAACTCTGTGATAATACTCGAAAATTAGCAGTTTTAAAAGTTAAATAGTAGTGGTTAATCAACAATACTTTTAAAGGTATAGATGTATTTTATATACTTTAATTGTGTTAAATTAGTAATATTTAAACAAATGCAAGCATTTATTTACCGAAAAATGGTCTTCACAAATCCATAGAGATGATTTATATGATAATTTGAGGTTTAATTTCTCATCCCTTTTCATCTCAGTTGTCCAGATTTTACGTGTATGTGGGTCTTTAGGGACGCTGAAAAATATCTTCTCATTGCAATTAGTTGTTGTATTGTTACAGAGTGGCACAATACAATATTTAGAGTATGATTTTTTAATGCCAGACATAACACAAAAAAATGTCTATTATATGCGATACTTTACACGAAAACAAATTTAAAAATCGACTTTTAACATGTAAACAGCATAGGCGCTCGGTGTTTAAATGAACGATGACGTCACAAACTCGGCGGAGAAAAAGTATCGTTTTTGAGAGACGTTAAAGAGTCCGCTATAAAACCCATTAGAAATCACTCATTAGGCCCCCAAATGAAAGAAAAATAGCTACTGTCCTACTTACTTTTTTGTCTTCTATCGTTTAAAATCAAAATTAGAAAACTTGAAAATTCCTCATTAGTGTGTTACGAACTCATGAATCCACCATCCTATCCTTATCTTTCATCTTTTATTTGTTTATGCTCTGCTCGTTGTCAATTTCTCAAGGGCCAAAACTGTCTTTTCACCTTTATGTAATTTTTAACATAATAATTGTGTAACCTTTAAAGTAACTCTCCTATCCTTAATAAATCTACCCTCCTTTACGTAGGGGTGGTTACAGTTTCGAACTAAAAAGCAACGAACAAACTACATATTCAGCAGAAAAAATGTATTCCACAATCTACTACTTGCTCAAATCCACGCTTTATCTGATAAGCGAACAGCGTGATTTAAACTCATTAATTTCTAGTCTTTGAAAGTGTACAAAATTCAAAAAAACATCAATATATATATATTATACCAGTAATAAAAGAGTGGTAAGTTAAGATTTCTAAAAAATATTACAGGTTCAATAAAATCGGCTGTTAATAAGTTATGCTAAAATAAAATCTCCTGTTAAACAACAAAATGATTAAAATACAACTTTTCTCTCATTGTCCAGATACGAAGAGAGCATTCTAATCTATCAAAAAACCTAGACTTTTAAAAGAAGTGATCATCTCCTCACCATTTTACATCTTTAGAATCAGCCAAATGTTATGTTTTGGAAACCAACTTCAAGAAACATCTACAAACTTTATGTAGTATTAAAATAATTGTTAATGAGTTAACTACAAAAGTTTGCTCTACTTCGATAAGGAAATGTCCCATCCTGTTTGTTTTTTACCTTCTATGTTTATGAGTAGCTTCTCATTATTATTAGGTCCCTCCCACCTGTGTTTGGCATAATTTAGATGTTTAAAAAATTTGCTGTAATTTATTAGTTTCGATTACTGATAATATTTACTCTTTGTGGCAATAATTAGCTGTTTAAGAAATTTTGGTCTTGCTTTGTTATAATTTCTTAGTTTCAATTACTGTCATTATTTACTCTTTAAGGCAATTTATGTTGGTCCTCTTCGCAGCTTTCAAAATGCCAGACAATATGTACCAATGTATAGGTAAAAAAAGTTAACTGATGCGATATCTACGCGCTTCTTACCGCCATGCTTTTTCTTGGCAATTTTGGAAAAAAAAAAAAAAAAAAAACATTTTTGAAACTCGCCAAACTGAAATGGCTGTAGAAAATGGCGCTCTCTAAAAGATCACCAAGAGAAACACATGGACGCCACCACACGCCAAATTTTAATTTTTGAGGGGGGAACCCCCCTCCCATATTATTAGAACAAATATAAAAAAAAAAACATACACACATTTTGATAAACATTATCGATATTTACTCTCTTCCGGCGGACATGTTTTTTTGGCGATTTTGGCCAAAAACCCCATTTCCGGATGTCGCCAAACAGAAATAGCGACAGAAAATGGTGTTTTGCTTTTATTCACTGCTAGGTACTCCGTATAAACCAATTACCTTGACCTTGACCTAGATGGTTTAAGACAAATGTAGGTTTCTGACCCGGTTTATTTTTAGGTTTTTTATTATTTGCGGGATGGCGACAGCATCCTCTAAAGTTAGATGTGTGCTTGTCGCCGAAATTTGCACAACAGAAGTTATCGGGTTCTACGGTGCACGTCTTAGCACTATGGCTTGCGCTGCACTCTGAATTTTTGGGTCAATTTGCAGTTGACCGATTAATGGCCAAATTCTTGGCATCGGTAGCATTGAGCCACCCCCTTAAAGCGGGTTGGCTCGAACCGATAAATAAGCTCTGAGGGTGATTAAATAGGGGAATAGGCTTCTTAGTTTTCCTATTTTTCATGTACGTATCCCTAATGGGTTCTAATCCTTTAGTAATAAGCTCAGAGGCAATATCTTCAGTGGTAATATATAGGGCTAAACCTCTTAGCAGATACTTTACAGGTTTAAGGTCCCTAAGATCCATAGATCTAGCCGGAATTTTGTTAGTTTCCAGATAATTTTGTATCTTGGGAAACGAGTCTACACAGTCGGTACTTATTTTAATTTGGTTCCGTACAAATTTAGTATTTATATTATCGGAAAGCTCATGGACAGTGTTGATAACCATACGATAATTATCATATATGTACGATATCTTAGGACGCTGTACGATGAAAAATAATCTTAAAATTATGTGACATAATTCTGAAAAACTGTACGATCATTTCCTGATTTGTACGATAAAACAACATTAGACTAACGGAGAATTAAAAGAACGGGTAATTTAACTGTAACTCTATAAAGATCAACAACGAAAATTAGAGAATGTCTAATTAATTTTTTTTCACTATTTCCCAACAAATAATTATTGTAGATTTTAGAGCAGCTTAAGGAGCATGTTTTGAGGTGCTTCTTCATTAAATGAAAGTAAATAATCCTGACAAAGAGGTTGAGAAAGCCCATATGTACTGTGTAATAAAATAAAGTGTCAAGTATAAAAAAATGTATTTATGTGAAATTGAATATGACCTAGGTACTGATGTTTGATATTTTTTTAAAGGAATATAAAATAAAGAATTTTAAAAATTGTTATGTCCAGTGTTTTTATCTGTTAGTTATTTCAAATTATTTAAATCAGTTTAAAGCATAAAATTGTTAAATGCAAAATTATTGAATATTCACAATTATACTGGAGATATTTCTTTAATGATTACATAATTATGGATAATTAGAAGTAATTTTGCATTTTACTTGTTCTATTGCAGATTTCACTAAAATATTGTATTTTTAATAATTAAACCAATTATTAAATAATCGGTTTTATTACTGAATATTTCATATTTGTAAAAACCACAGTAAATATTGAACTATAACATTGTTAAAAAGTATATATATAATATATATACATATACATACATACATACATACATACATATATATATATATATATATATATATATATATATATATATATATATATATATATACAATTTTATGCTTAGATCAGTAAAGAAAAATCACATGTCTGGTGTTTCATTTAAAATAAAATACGGGATGATAGAAAAATATTTAATGAATCATATTAAAATATTTACATATTTTTTGCCACCAACCCCTCAAAAAAAGTGGGGGGGGAGAGAAATGTATAACAAGAAAATATATCGTACAAGCGCCATCTACTAACACTATTTTTTACTATTACAAAAATGTACGATAATTTATAAGCCAATACCATAATTTTAGGACCTAGAATCCATAATTTTGCCTTTGGAGGTTGGCAACACTGCTCATGGATTTGTTGTAAGATGTTCTTAAAATTTGCTCCAATTTCGAAGTACAAGTTGTACGGTTTTCTCAGTTTTGGCTTTTCAGAGCTAACACTGTGGTTAGAATTATTATTTTCAGGGGGGGGGGGGAGCATTCTCGTCCATCCGATACTCCTGGGCAAGGGCCTCGTAAGAATTACTAATTGTGATGTCGCTGGCGACTATCACCTCGTTATTATTATTTCTTTTGCGTTTAGCACCGACACAATCCATAACATTTAAAACTTGATTATCATCAAGTGCAATTCATAAATTATACTGAGCTAAGTGCTCGTTGATCTTAGTTCCACACTTATTTACAAACAGTGGGAATAAATACGAAAAATGGGCCTAAAATAAGGGGTGCCTGCAATAAGGACTCTAGTCATATAATCCATAAAATCTCTCACCTCGTCGTCTTCAGCAGCAGGTGAGGATTTTCCGAGCAGGGCACCTATGAAGATCAGGTATTCGTCTAAGATACCGAAATATTCCCAATCAGGCTTGAATTTATCTAAAAATAATTGTTTAAGACTAATCAAAGTTGCTATCAGCGTAGTATCTGAAGCAGGCTGGGCAGATGCAGAAGTTGACGGTTGAGAATCCATCGTAAAAATCGAAAAGGCAATGCGATCAGTAGTAAAAATGCCGTAGAATGCCGCTCACTCCGGTGCACGAACAAGTCGCCACAGGGTCAGTCGCCATAAATAACTGCTCACGTTTTGTTCTCGTTTACAAAATTTTCTTAAGTGGCCCTGGAAGAAAACAAAGCATAATCCATTGGCCATTAATGCCTTTTTCCTATCATTAATATCTAATACGCAACCATGCGTCATATGCGAATCGGCAGAACAGAATGTACATCGATTCCCAGTATTCTGGCGAAAAGAAAAGTTGTTCCGTTTTTGATTAAAAGTTCTAGTATAACTATAAGAATATTTATTAGACGAGGTTAAATTTTCATCGACCATAGTAGTTGAATCTGCGGCTGTTGATTTAGGTTTGGAATTTTCATTTCTCTTAAAATTAGGTTGATATTTATGCTGATAATTTTGATACCCCTTATTTGGAAAAGATTAATTTACATGAGCATTATTTGGGTTTGATAATATTCTAGACGTTTCTCTTATTTCCAATTCCCTACGTATAAACTCAATTAAATCTGAAATATCAAACAATTCTTTTGATTCGCGGTTCCTATTATAATTTAAATTTAATTCCTCAGGTAATTTCTGCAATATTACTGGGCACAATAAATTACCATAAGTACCGGTTGCTACATTTAAAGTTTGCAAGGAACGAATTTGTACTTCTACTGCGTTGTACATTTTTCGAAAGCCTGTTACATTCGAACAAGATTTTACAGGGTCAATCAATAGAAGTTTATGCATATGACTCGATATAATCACATCGGTTCTCCTGAATCTTTCCTTTAATAATCGCACCGATGCTTGATAATTTTTCTCTGTAAGAGAAAATCCCGAAATCGCGTTTAAGGCAACACCCCCTAAATAACTTTTCAAATAGGTAATTTTTTCAATTTTACTTAGCGCACTATTGTCATGTTTTGCAACCTCAAATGAATTCCAGAAATCAAGCCAAAGTCTGCAATCGCCATAAAACTTTGTTATATCTAGCTTAGGGAGTTTCATAACATTTTTCGCTTCGATTTTGAAAACGGCACTGTTTTCCGAATTAACCTTAGATTCATTTCTATGTTTGTTTACCTGAACTTCACTTCCAGGCTTGCCATATAAAGAACCCAAACACCGCTCTAGCTTTGATTTTGTATCGGTTCCCTTATCTTTATATTCTTCGCACGCGGTTAAGTCAGCCTCGATATCTTCAATATTTATTTTAGATTGCAACTCATCATCAATGTTTTTCAATTCATTCATTTTTTTCAATGAGCTGATCTTTTAAGCTTGAAAGCTCCTCAATTTTCATGTCTTTTGTATATTCTTCCGTTATTTTCGCTCCTAACGAATTTTTAATTTTTGTCAAATGCCTAGTAAATAAACTCCTTAATCCCTTCTGCTTTTCCTTAAGCCTTTCTAGATCCATAATTAAAATAATTAACTAAGTTAATTAACAGGAATTTATTTTTAAACCATTGTTTCGCTTTCGATCTGCACAGTTTCGTTTTCGAATATTTTCTTTTCTAAACAACTAATTAACAACAAACTTTTCCCAACGAACAAACTTAAAGAGAAGGGATAATAAAAAAGGGCCTACCTCCAATTCCAAGAGATCCCTCCAAATTCCATAAATAATCCAATGGATCCAAAACTAAATTATTCCGTTTTATTCCAGTTCAGTATTACGTGCCAGTCCGGTCCACACAATCACAATCACGTCCGTCGTCACCAAAAAATGTTCCAATAAATAATTATATACAACTCCATTACGAACATTTATTGACCAGACAACATATATCTACAAACACTTAAAAAGCATGACTACTGTAATGATCCGTTACATGACCCCAAAGAGAACGAGGAGACCTTTGGCCGTGGACTCACGATTAGCCTCGAATAGGACCAGGTGGTCTAAGCACCTTAATTGAAAACTGTTCGTTGCCGGCTCCTCATCGTCTGGCCATTGTAAACCTGCTGAATGGAACGACTTTGTGGAAGTGTGTAAATAATTAAAGTGCACCTTGCCGCCCATTAGCGGTTACATAAAAGGCCCTTAAGTTGATTAAGTCGCTGGAAATGCCTTTCCACATCTGCAAACAGTACAGCTGATCCAAAGCTTGGGAGTGACCACAAGATTACGTCACCCTGGTTCTGGAAGTTTCTCGAAGGACCGAGAAAGGAAGCAAGTGCCGCTATATAAAAGGAGGGACAGGACTAGAACGGGGGCTTTTTGTTCTTCTCGAGGCTTCTACCTGAGAGAGCCTGGTTGCTCAAGGACCGCTCGTATCTCCGTGTCTGGAGTTTGTTTTTTTTAGAGACCGCCAGCGTCTCTGTTGCTAGGAAGTCGACCTGTGACTTGGGAATTCCTTCCCCGTTATCTGCTAATTGTTAGTTAACTTCTTGCATAGAAGTAGGCAGCGGAGAGTGATTTTGCTCTCGAATTTTAGATCGTCTTGCATCCTGAGATTTTCTTCACGAATCCCAGCGTGATACGCACTCGGAACTTCCGAACTTGCTGTGAAAGCCAACTGTGCTAATCGACAGACGGAGTGATCGTGTCAGCTTTAGTCCCGGCACTAATTAGTTTCCAACTCTTGTGATTGAAAGCCCTAGCCATACTGTTCCGGTATCCCACGCATCCTTGTGTGTGAATATTATCTCTGTACGAGATCCCTGAATGTTAACATCTACTGAATTTGTACATAGCTGTACATAATTTATTCTATTGAATAAAATATTTAGTCCAGAATACCTAAATTTTTAGCCTGTTTCTTTGAAGGCCTCGCCTACTTTATTCCCAGTACGTTACACTACCAACATGGCAGCTGGAGTTCAACAACAGATCTTTTTCCCGGGGTAGGGAACATCAAGCAACAAAATCCCGTCTTAGGGATAAAATATATTTAAGCGGTACAGGAGTCGCAACATGCCTCGTTCTTATATTTCCCTTACACTTTAACGTATAAACGCGGTCTGAAATTTTAAAAAGTTTTCCATTTTCCTATGCATTTTTGTAGAAAGAAATACTAGTATTATTTAAATAATCTCCTGATACACTTGTTTTGTTGTGCACAGAAAGATTGTGACAGGTTTTATTTGATATCTCTGTGTGGTCTCTTCATCTAACTAACGCAAATGTATCTGACTGGGTTCACAATATGTATGTTGAATTCATGTATATATTAAATGATATGAAGAAAATAGAATAATGAGAAATATTCATTTTTAAAAATTTCAAAAGATATACGGAAAGTAATACAAGCGTAAATAAACCTTGCATTGCAATTTCATACTTCAGAAATTTTTGAGTAGTCTAGCTTACCCTTAATAATTCCTTCAAAATATATTAGAACAATTGAAGGCTTTTAGAAAAAATTAAAAAAAATACATTTTATTCATGTTAAATTTCAGACAACTTGGAAACTTTTTGATCGAAAAAAGATAAACAGAAGTTATAGAACGTTTTATTAAGCA
>CM063497.1:98169094-98208757 GCA_032207245.1 Pardosa pseudoannulata | reverse complement strand
TAGAATCAAGATTAAATGTCTAAATAAGAAAACATTCGTTTCTTGATTTTTAATAATGGAAAATTACATTCTATTAATACAGCCGTGAGCAAAAAATTCATTCACAAAATTTTTATGAAATTAGCATACTATTAACCTCAATTAATTTAATATAAGAAAATATATACTAAGAAATTCTGTTCATGAATAAAAGACAAACGAGTTAAAATTCAATGAATGTAAATTTATTTGGTAATAATAAAATGATACAAAGTAAATTTAAAAAATAGTAAACCTTATTTTCTGTTGTTGAAACAAATTTAAGATGTAATGAGGAATGATACAATTAACAGGACAATAATAAGTATAATTTCAGACCAGAAATGAGTCGATACACGATGTAAGGAGCCTTAATATTCTTAACCCTCTTACTGCTCAATTTTTAGACCGAAATCGCTTTAAAAATGACATATTTTTTTATTGCCTATTGAAATCTATATATATAAATCTATATATCTATATAGATTTTTATCCTTAGAAACTAAGTTGTAAGTATCATTAGAAACTAATTTCAGATGATTTCACCAAAATAATTTTTTTAAAATAAATTTCAATTGAATTACGGTTAGTTTCTATTTATTAAATAACATAAAAAATATACAAAATTTAAGAATATATAAAGGACTGACTAAAAATATCTTAGAAATGCAGTTTAGTGTGATAGGGTTTGAAGCAAGGTTCAAGGCAAAGTCCAACTTCCCAGTCTTTGCACCAGATTTCTGTTTCTTTGCAAATTTTTTTTGCCATTTGCATCTTTTCTTGAACAGCATACACGACACTGTCTTCGAGGTTCTCTTTTTATGGGGTTAGGTGGTATGTGACTTGGAAAACAACGAGCTATCAATATCAAAGGCTTCCAAGTAGAACTCGGTCTTCCAGGACAACCACTTTTATTTGTGTCCGAATATTTTTCGATACTTTCTTCAACAAATTTCAAACGAAATTCCAAAAGTTTTATAGTTTGTCTGGGGTTTGTAAACTACATAGGCATTCTACAACGATTGAACTAAGAACCGACTGAAAATTTTAGTATAATACTTCCCCTGTTGTTTTCGGAGCGTAGGGTTCCTATCAATTTTGTACCACTGCCTAACGCTTTGCACGTTTATTGAATCATAATCAGATTCATCGCTATATGAGAAGCAGTCCAAAACTTCTATATCAATATTATTATCTCAACTAAAATCGCTTTCAGAATCTGAATCAGGAATATACACTCTGTCAATCGCTGAACGTTTTCTAGCAGCCATTTCTGATAAGAAAACAGCTGCAAAAAGTTAGCGGTAATACTACTCGCATTCAAATACGGCAATTAAATTGATAACTAATGGTATATGTTGGTTAAAACGTAAATTAAACGTCTAATGCTGTATATGATTTATTTAAGAGCTTAAACAGGGAATAAACAGGATGCGCTCATAGATAAAGGAAGAAAAACACATGCCCGCGGAAATCGCGGGATGAGCAGGCAGAGGGTTAATGTATGATTCATAACTAAACACACTTCAAATTGAAAAAAAGCACAATAGACACATTTCAGGAAACTTCAGCTATTAGCTCTAGCCTTCATGGCGCAGTTGTTACTTGTCGCGGATCTTTAACTACTGCAATGGGGATACACATATTCCGGGTAAAAATCATCTGATTTTCTTTGCAGTAAGAGATAAGGCTTCAGGTGCAATGGTATATCGAGATACCAGACTTCATGGGGAAGAGCTTTCGCCTCTGTAAGGCACTGACGAACTTTGCAACGACTTAATTGGAACCAGGAAACTCCTCAGCAGATTTCTTGCATAAGTCTTCACTAACGTTTTCTTCAAATTCTCCTACGGTAACAACTCGTAAAATCCTGAAAGAAGTTTAATGCAACATAAATGTCTCGTAAAAGACTTTACAAACACATTAAAATATGTTAACGATAGTGTTACATATGTGTTATAAAATATTGAAAAAAACTTTGTATTTCAAAATTTTCGTAATATGTAAATAGGATTGAATGGTATGAGAAAAGAATTGAAGAAATATTTATAAAATTTTAAAAAGAGATTTTTTAAGTTTATCAATATTTATAATCTGTTATCAAAATAATTAAGAAAAACTAAATATAATAGTTTTACTTTTTAATAGAAAATTATGATATAAAATAATAAATTCATTTTAAAATTATGTTAAATTTTGAATTATTTTGTAATTCTAAATTTACAATATTTAAAATTTTTTTTTTGAAATACAAGACATATTTTGAAAAATGAATATTCAAATTAAAAATTTTTTAAATAGCGTGTGATCAATAAGAATTCATTACAAAATTTCATTTAACAATATTTAGTATTACGACTTTTTACGAAAAGATCAAACACATTAAGAAATTAGAGGACAAGTTTCAAAATAGTTCATTAAAATCTGATAAACAATAAATTATATTTTAAAACATTAACTTTGTAACTAAAACATTTAATGTACATTCACATATAAATTTAGAAAAACATTTAGATGTGATTGAAGTATAATAATTTTAGAGCATTTTCTAGATTTATAATTTAGAATTAGAATACGTTTTCACATAAGTGTATAACAAGAGCTAATTGACATTTAGCGCATAAGTATTCTGGAAAATATCATAATTTTTCTTTTCACATATTTCTCTTGAAACCATGTAAAAAGAAATTAAATTCCAATTTATTTACACATCTACAGAACAGTTTTTTCATCTCAATGTTTATTAGATGAATAAAAGAGAAAGTGGAGATACATTATCAAGTTAAAATAAGTCTAGAAAAATTTATACAAAAGCATTAGTTTAAGAAATCACTTTAAACCACTAACCTGTCAATCTCTGGTGCTGTGATGAATGGTTCCTCCGTTGCTTTGAATATCAATTTGATACTATCTGTATAACTTCATCATTTAGGAAATAACACAGACATTTTCCACATAAGAATGACGTAGAGGAACAATACTCTGCTCCTGGAATGTTGGGTGGGCAAGATGTATTCGGGAACAGTCCCACGAAATATGTTCGACTTCAACAGGCAACAGTTTCACCCTAAATTATAAAAGACAAATTTTAATATCATGGATATCTTATAGACAAGGATAAAATAATATGTTGATTGAAATTCTAAACAAATCTTTAAATGATCATAAATCCAATCTTTAGAAAACATAAAGGAAAAATTTCAGAAACACAGATTTTATTGGGTTATTTTCGATGAAATAAGAAAATAGTACAAAATAGTGATTTCCTAGTTACTTAATTACCCAAATCTTCTATATATGTAAAATCAGTGCATAAATGTCAGAAATACTTTTATTCAACACTGAATGTTTTGTAAATAATAAGAATTTGAAAGATTTGTGATACAACGCGAAGCTATGTATTTATTACTATACACTTGAAGTTCTTAATTGTGAAAAATACTAAAAGATTAGAAAATCATATAATTTTTTGCATCTTTTGCATAGTCATCCTGTTGAAAGATTAAAATTTCTCCCCTCCTCCCTTCTTTCATTTAAAAGTGTTAAGTTTTGTATCACCTTAAGGATTTTTAATATTTCTTTAGCTTGTATGGTATCAATTTTTCAAATTGACAAAGCAGCAAAACCGCTACAGCTGGCATTGTGTATGATGTTTTGGAACATATTATATATTATTTGACATTATGAATTTTAATTATAATCATTTTTAAGTACGGTTTCATTTTATTAATAACAGGTCCTTAGAAAGCAAATATGATTTTTACATAAAAAGGTTTTGTAGGAATGTTTAAATCTTCGAAGCTTTAATTGCTAAAACAAAATAGGCCATTGGTTCACAGATGAAAGAAAACATTACCAACTGCAAAATGAATTGTCCTAATAAGTAGTTTCAGTATAATAAATATTCAAAGTCAACCAATTTCATACACAGACGTGCGACGTCTACCCCTCGCTTGACTCATATAACCGTTACTATGGCTAGATTGTATGTCAATATATTGTCAAATATTGAAATAAATTAAGTACCTCGATACCGATATTAAAATTCTGCTCTATTGACATATCACCCATCAGCGATAGTAATTTTTCTCCTCGTGTGATATCGTGGATCCCTAAAAGGTATTCTGAAAATTCTGCATATTTCCATACAATGTAATATTTTTTCAAGTTATATTCATTTTAAGTATTTAAAGGAGCTAACCCGTAGTTCTAATTTTCAAGAACCAGACTCCCAATAAAACTGTCAAAATGTTTAGATAATCTTTCCCCCACCCCTTAGACTGATCTTCAATCAATCAATTCAAGTTTTGTACTTAAACAAAAGACAATCCTTCTCTGTCGCAGAGGAAAATACCTGCTTATAGTCTTTGCTTTAGTCGTATATTATATGTCAACAAAGTTAAAACTATTTTACTTAATTTATATGTAAATTTATTCAGATTTACATCTATACTTATTTTATTCTTTCTTTAAAATAAAGGACGGAATATATTAAAGTATAGTTCATTGTCAGACCTTAGATATCTATATATAAGTTGAGATTTTAGCAAGGTAATTATTTTTTTCCTTTCTTAGACTGGTTTCAGTTAACTTTATAAAAGAAAAAAAAGGCATAGATTTATAAATGCAGATATATAATTATATACAAAATATTTTAAAGGGGAATTTTTTTTTTATAAATATTCTCTAAAGCCTTTTCATAAACTATAATCACTAAAGTAAGGTTTACATTTACTTAATTTTATTTCTAAAGAGAATAATTCATTTATTTTCTTTTATCAAATATTTTAACAGTCAATGTATTTTTTGTGCCTTTCTGTGAAGGTATAAAAACCTTACCACGTACCAGTTCTTTGTTTTTGTCACATACCATTAGTTAACAGATTTAAAACTATTTTATTCACTATCCATTTAAATTTATCCAGATTTACACCGGTACAAATTTTATAACTTTATGCTCTTTTAAATAATGGACGGAGAATATTGAAATTTAATTCATTCTGAGAACTTACATATCGATATATAAATTGTGGTTCTTGAAAGATGTTTATTTTTTTTATCTTCTATACTGATTTCACATAACTTTATGAAAGAAAAAGAATGGAAAATTTAAATATAGTTTTATATAAAATATTTTAAACGGGAATATATTCATTTTTATTTCACAATGCTGCTTACACTTTCAACTTCTACAATCTAATAAGAATCAGACACTCAGAAAGACGATCGAAATGTTTCGGAATACCAACAACCTCTCCTTTACAGGATCTTCTATCACTCAATTCAAGTTTTGTATTTTTCTATAAAGGTTGTTACTTCTACAAAAGATAATCCTTTCCCTTTCACGAAGGAAATCACTTGTCTGGAGTCTTTGCTTTAGCCACGTATTATTTGTAAACGGTTTAAAACTATTTTACTCAATATATGTAAATTTATTCAGATTTACCTCCATTCTAATTTTATCCTTTTTTTATTAAAGAACAGTAAGTAATTAAGTATTAATCACTGTGAGAACTTACTTAACGATACTTAAATTGTGATTTTGTATAAATAATTATCTCTTTATCTTCCATACTCATTTAAGATAAGTTTTCGACAGTGAAAGCAGTCAGATTTAGAAATGTAGAAATTTATTTTCGTTTAACATGTTTTAAACAGAAATATTTAATGAATATATGATAATGCCTTTCTTTAACTTATATGGGCTAAACTAAATTTGAAATTTACTATTTGTAATGTACTTAATTATACTCCCAATGTGAATAAGTAACTTATTCCACTTTCTATTCCTTTACTTCTCTGTGAACTGTGTTACTTCTACAGAAGATAATCCTGCCCTTGTCATAGTGGAGACCATCTGCCTATCTTTGCTTTTGTCACATATCATTATTTAACGGATTTAAAACTATTTTACTCAAATTACATCTAAATTTATTCAGATTTCGTTCAATACTAATTTTATGTTTTCTGTAAACATAGAAAGGAGAATACTGAAATATAAATCATTGTCCTAAGTTATATATGGATATATAATTGCGGTTCTTGAAAGATGATTATTTCTTCATCTGTTATAATGATAAATACATGAAAGAAAAAGTAGAACATTTAGAAATGTAGTTATACAATTTTATATAAAATATATTAAACAAGAAATTTTTATGAATATTCTTGTCTTTCTGTAAAATAATATGTTTGAAGTTAGAAATTTAAAAATTTTAATGCAGTTATTTATACTTACAATGTTCTAACATTTCCAATGTTTCTAATCATTTATTCCTCTTTGCCAGACCGTTTACAATTCAATTTAAGCTCTGTAATTGTGTTATTCTTATTAAAAAAACCTTTCTCTGCTGTTGAGGAGATCCTGTACTTAGAATCTGTGCTTTAACCAAACTATTAGAAAAACAAACATTTGTAAACAATTTACTGAATTTACATTTGAATTTATTTATTTATAGAAATTTTTTCTTTTTTAATGTAGAACGAAGAATGCAGATTTATAATTTATTGTGGCAGCTTTCATATCCATGCATAAATTGTGGTTTTAGAAAGACGACTTTTTACTTATTTTTTTACGTCTTCCATGCTTACTTAATATAATTTTATGAAAGTAAAAACAGTCATAGATATAAATAAGTAGAAATACAATGTTATATAAACGTACTAGACAACCGGACAGACGTTTGTCCTGTTTTAAAGCTGAAAATTCAAAAATTGCAAAATGTTTTTAAATAAGTTATAAATTGGACCATTTTCATGGAAAAGTAAGGAAAAACAATTATTGTAAAAGTGCTTCATGGCACAACGCGTCATTTATCACAAATTAGATTAAACCACTGTCCCGTAGATACGTTTGCAGTGTAGGTCTTCAAGTAGCATTACAAAAATCTCAATAATTATCGAATCACCTTAAAACATACACAAAATTTCATCAAAATCAGTTCAGCCGTTTAGGAGCAGTTCTATTACAAATACACAAGAATTTAATATATAAAGATATATGTGTATATTCAAAAGTACGTGTGTGTACAAACTTTTTATTTGTAAGAGTAAACTATTTTATATTATTAGAAAACAACATTATCTTTCAAAGAGCTGTTGCAATATTTTGAAAATTTCGTTTATAAAATCCTAGGGGAAGGGTAACTTAACAAATACTTCGATTATATTCTTTCAGTTTCTATCTCAATACATAATTTGTAATTTTAAGAGGAAAATCGTCTATGTTTAGTCTATACACTACAAAGTAGTACATTTTTTCTTTCGAAAAATAATTTATTTTATATTGCAGCTGTAATAATTTAGTAAATTGTTCATATTTCTTTACCTCCATGTAAAGAAATTTGTAAAGTAGGAATATTATTCCTTCAGGCATATTGACTTAATTCTCTTAGTGACTTCAAGTTCCTTTTCACGGAGCAGCCACATCTGATTAATTCTGTACACAAAGAATCACACACATATAAATATATATGCTATACAGTTTTTTTTATTTCTTTTAATCTATTTCAGATGTTACATTGGTCACTGAATATAAATGCGGAGAGGACATTCTTTAACTGACAATGTAGCTAGCTTGTTACATAGAATTTCATTTACGTTTTTGTTTATTTATGATCTGGGATTTATTGCTACTTGTGTTTTATTTATATAATTAATATTTATATACCTCCAATCCAATACTATACTTAGAATCGTATGTTTTGTATAATTTTGTATAATATTTTGACTCGTAGCTCTTTGGTTATACGTAAAAATATTGAATGACATAAAGATTTTGAAGATTCAATACTTCATATTACACAATGGGCAAAATTGCAAAATATATTCGTGTTAAAGTGTTGAAAACACATTTAATGACATAAATGAAATTGCTTTATCTTTTGAAAAAAAATGTGTAGAAGAATAATGTATTTATAACCTCAATAATACATTAATGCTTAATCATTTTCCTGTAATTTGGTTTGCTTTTGAAGTTATTTATAACGCTATTAATATTTAATCTTTATTTTAAATATTAAACTCTAGTGCTAATAAAGGAAGCGGTGATAATTATTATGAACTAATCCAGATTTTTAGGGGAGATTAAAATCATTATAACAAAGATCTTTCTTCTTCACAGTTATATACCATGAGTGTTAAAAATAATTTTAATATTGTTTCAACTTTTGAGAGTATTTTACTTTTTATGTTTTGTTTTACACTCAAAAATTTGAATTCAGATTATGATTTGTGTTAAATGCATTGTAAATGGGAACCCCAAATTGAAATTTTTCTCTACGCTTATGACGCTACATAAGCATATATCGCACCGCTTGGGATTGATTGACATAAAGTAAAATATGCGGTACAGAACTGCTTGGGTCTTTTCATGCCCATCTAGATAAAGCACGGTTGCATTGTTTAGGATTCTTCGACATATTTTTTCAAAACACTTTGGGTCTCAAACTGTTAATGATTAATCATTTTCCTGCGATTTGGTCATTTTATGAACTTACTTATAGCATCCTTAATATCTTTTTTTATTTTATATATTATAGTCTAGGGCAGGGGTGGGCAGATACTTTTAAGCTTGGGCCAAAATGAAATTTTCAAATTATCTCCCGGGCCGGAGGACTATACCGGGTAAGCTGTGCACACGCGAATATTTTGGGTGGAGTTTTTTA
Source organism: Pardosa pseudoannulata (assembly GCA_032207245.1). Classification (NCBI taxonomy): domain Eukaryota; kingdom Metazoa; phylum Arthropoda; class Arachnida; order Araneae; family Lycosidae; genus Pardosa; species Pardosa pseudoannulata. Next base: position 98,200,073 of record CM063497.1, on the reverse strand, counting down.
CTTGCCCAAGAAATGTTTTTGACAAAAACACTAAGTATTTTAAATGATGCCTAGATTATATTAGATGATACTTATTTTAGATGATACCTAGATTTAGACAGAGAAATTTGACAGTTAATAAAAGATAATAGTAATAATAAATAGTCTTACTTAGGTGTATAATCGAACAATTTGTGCCCAGTAAAATATGTCACATAATTTTTACAGAAATAGGATCCATTATATTAAGTTAATGATTATTAAATAAATCAGTTAATGAAAGATTTTATTTTGATATTTATTTATATCTTAACGATACAAATTATTTTATATTGATCATAGTTATTACATTTTTATATTTATATTACATTTTGTAAATATGATAGTAAATAGAATTATAAAAAAAAGGACAAACATCAAACGTTAAAATAGAATAGTTAAAGCGAAACGTGAAATCTGGTATGTTCATTTGATATTATTTTTTCAAAATTTGGATCCAAATCCCTTATAGTAATCCTTAATAACGAGTGTAGATTTTCGTCAGTAATTTGTAATCGATATTTATTTTTCGTGTAAATCATTAACGAAAATGTTCTTTCAATAATATATGTTGAACAAAATAAAACTAGGTATTTTTTAACATAGTTCGAAAATGTTTGAAATGTTCTGTATTCAAAGCACCGTAGAAAACTCTCAACTCCTTTGAGTGAATATTGTCTTTTAGTGTATTATTTGACTGTAAGTTAATTAGTTCTAGATGAATTTCAACAAGAGCACTTCAAAATTGAAAGGTTGATAAATTAATGATAAAGGTTTTTCAATAGCTTTGAACCTTCTTTGGAATTCCAGAATGCAGGTCTTGTGTTATTGTATATTGTGTTAAGAAAATCGGTATTTTTCAACGATTTTCTCCGTGATTGTAATGAAGGGAAAGGATTTACAGACATGGACAGGATTTTTCAATGGGCCGGGTAAAGTAAGCACAAGGGCCGGATTCGGCCCGAGGGCCGGCTTTTGCCCATCTCTGGTGTAGGGCTAATAAAGCAAATGGAGATAATTATTATGAAATAATCGAGGTTTTCAGATGATATTTAAATGGTTATAACAAAGAAGAGGATATTTCTTCTGCAGAGCTATATACTGTGAGTGTGAAAAATAGTATTAACGTTGTTTCAACTTTTGAGATTATTTTATATTTTATGTTATGTTTAACATTAAAAAATGTGCTTCCAGATTATGATTCCATGTGCATTAGAAATAGGACCTCCAAATGAAAATATTTTCGCTACTCCTATGAGGCCATATACAAGTTTGCTGTTATTTATATGTATCCTCTACATTATGACAGAATAAATACACATAAAAACGAACTTAAATACAAAAGATATACATTCATAGATTTATTATAACTAAAAAAACGACGAAATCAAGATAGTCCAAATTTCTTTCTGTCTTTAGTACACCTTTTGTTTTTTAACCAGTTCTAAAATAACCTCTGTTTCAAACGCTACATACGATAATTTGTGACATTTCCATTTTATGAATTTCGATTTTCAGTAAGAAAGGAAAGTCTAAAATCCTGTAGTATATTTTACAAAAGCTTTACTTTTACTAAAACTAATTTATTTATTAATCTACTTTTTTGTAGATGAACTCTTTCAGAAGTCTCGCTTCTAATAATTCTAGAAAAAGAGCCAAGTGGGCTCAGTCGGCAAAAGCAGTGATCTCACACCTGAAAAGTTGAGGATTTAGGCTTCTAGTCGGTCCAAAATTCTGTAGTATACGAGGGTTGCTATTTATATTTCTGGCCTAATAATGAAAAAACAAATTTGTAGGATCGAAATTGGTTTTATTGTTTTTCAAAATATTCTCCATGATGATCAATACACTTTTGAATGCGTTTGAACAAATTTACAAAGCACTTTTACCAGTCCGATTGAGGTAACTCCAAAACATGTGTTTTGAATGCATCAACCGCTTCTTCGGGGGTCGAAAATCGTTGTCCACGTAAATTATTTTTGATGTGTGGGAATAAGAAGAAGTCATTGGGTGCCAAATCAGGGCTATACGGCAAATGACCCATCAGTTCGATCTTTCGCTCCGTCAGAAATGCCTTTGTTTGAGTCGATGTGTGAGAACTCGCATTGTCATGATAAAGAATGATTCGCCTGTTATCTGCTTTTTTTGAATTTCTCCGATGACTTCTGGCAAACAAATGGTCGTGTACTATTCAGAATTGACCGTCCTGCGTTGTTCTAACGCCACTGTTGCCACATGACCGTTATTGATGAAGAAACAGGCAATCATTTGTTTCGATGTGCTTCTTCCTCGAACAAATTTTGTTGGATTTGCCTCGTCTTGGAATACCCATACAGTTGATTGCTGTTTTGTTTCCGGCTCATATGCATAGATCCATGATTCGTCACCTGTGTAGATGTTATACACAGCCTTTGATGTACCTTGAACGTATTTTTCAACATTTCCTTGCACCAATCGACACGAGCCTTTTTTTGAGCATTTGTCAGATTATGCGGGATCCAACGCTAACAAATTGTTTTACGCTCAAATGTTCATGCAATATTTTATTGATGCTAGTCATACTAATGTCCAAAGACGCCTCTATCTCACGGTATGTCACATGACGATCTTGCTTTATCAGTTCACGCACAACATCGATCTTTTCTGGCACAATAACGGATTTTGGACGACCTGCACGGGATTCGTCCTGGATCGAACATCGACCACGATTAAATTCATTAAACCAATTTTTTACAGTGCTGTAGGATGGTGCTTTATCGCTGTATAAAGAATTAAGTTCATCGAAGCACTCTTGTCTTGACAATCCACATCGAATGTTATGAAAAATAATGGCACGAAAATCCTCACGATTCAATTCCATTTTTTTTGAAAGAGAAGATCATTTCGATTTACTGTCAACAACACAAATAAAGCTATAATGGTAAATCGTCTGCTGAATTTATGTTTAAAATTATCAAACTTTCGATTAAAATAGTCTGTGGTCGCCTATCAACACTTACTGTTGCCAAGGTTAGAAATATAAATAGCAATTCTCGTATTTTACAATTGCTTTACTTTTACTAAAACTAATTTATTTATTAATCTACTTTTTTGTATATGAGCTCCTTCAGAAGTCTCGCTTCTAATAATTCTAGAAAAAGAGCCAAGTGAGCTCAGTCGGCAAAAGCAGCGATCTCGCACCTTAAAAGTTGCGGGTTCAGGGTTCTAGTCAGTCTAAGATCCACCGTGTTCGTTAAAGATGATTGCGGCACGTAAAATAGGTTCGTGGTCACAATGTCCTACAAGTTTTCAAACGGTACCTCTGGGGGTGGCAGGACAAGCCTATGTTTCTTCTTCTTTGTAACTGCTTCTAAATTACTAGGACCCAGAGGGGATAATGTTACTCTCGTCCGGAGCGTACCTGAAACTACACGTGCTTCTCGGGTGTTGCTAAATGGGTAACAGCTTCACAGTCTTGTTTAAGCCAAAAAGCATTTAGTGCCTGTATTTCCAGTTGCGTTAAAATATCTAGAAAAAAATTCTCCATTAACGATATATGTTTTTTGATATTCCCAATGTATTTAATTAAATCTAACACCACTCTTGTTCCGAGAGGTCCATTTTCACTTATAATTTCTTCGTTTGAAGCACTTTTATTTTACAACACATAAAGGCGTAAATTCTTTTTTTCGCATTATAAAACTCAATATAGAATTCTGATACTTTGTCCATTATATATTACATATAAATATTGTATTGGAAAGAACATAAATCAATTTTAAACTATCTAAAAACGTTACTAAAATCTAAAACATAACAATGTCTAGATAACTCGTTACTGTCCAGTAGTTACTTCTTTCTTGTTGAAAGCACTTGCAGGTAGCCTAAAATACTACGAGGAAGACACCAAAGCTCCCATTGTGGGATCTTTAAATATAATTGTCGCTCTTATAGTTTTAAGAAATCGATGTATTTCAATTTTTAAACATATTGTATCTTGTAATGACATCCTTAATTATTTTATGCACTCTTAATCAATTAAGAATCCGGTTACTTTTCTGTTAGTTTTGTATAGGACAGGAAAAACGAGAAAACTCTCAGTTTTTATAATTATCCAGAAAAATAAAAAAATTATAATGTTCCTTTGAAAAAAATTAGAATTTGCTCCATTCTTTCGATTGTTGATGTTTTGTGATTTATTCAATTAACAAATAACTTTAAAATACACAAAGAAAAAAATTAAAAGCAGATGTTTCCGAAACAAGAACTTTGACGATTAATTGATTAAAAGACATTTCTACCGTTAAGTAATTAATAATATTAGGCAAACACTTTTTCTAATTGTACATTAGCCCTCGTGTTGCAAAAAGTAGTCCGTAGCACTCTCAACTAAACGGAACCAAACCATTTCTAATTGTACATACCAAAATGGAATAAACAAACAATCTGAAAACTCTACATGTCAAAGACCAAGGGAAATCCCCCATCAATCATATTTGTGCGAATTTGAAGTAAGTGCAGTAATTCCGTTATACAACAATGATTTCCCTTATTTAATCTCCCTTTCACCTTCTACTCTATTTGTGAACAACCATACACGACGTATATGAAACCACGTGGGATAAATATATTAATAAAATAAAAATCCTACAGAGTTTTTATTTAAAAAAAAGACGAAATAAATTAAATTTTAAACAAGATAAACAGCTTAAAGCCGATTTCAAACGGCTACGAACATTCATGCCTCAGTGGGATTCGAACTCATGAAATTCGACCCCGAATATCAGCCCATATTTGGCGGTCGTCCGCCGTACAATATCTGGGAGGCTGCAGAAAAAATTTAAAATTTTCGACAACTTTTTATTCAGTTTCTTTTAGATGCAAGGATTTCAATTCCTTAAAATATATGTTTCATTTGAAACTTGATAAAAGTAAGACAGCTAAATTTTACAGAAATCTATGAAGTTTGACTCCATATTTATACGTGTACAGGTGCACTTTCGCGAATATATGACTAAACAATAATAGAATATATCGAAAGTAAACAAACAATGTTTTGACACCTAGCTGTCACAATCCATTCATATATTATGAATAAATAGATTTATTTACATCTTTGGTCATTGTAAAATAAATAATTACATTATTTATCTTTTTCTGTTTATAAAGTGGTGCAGATGTAAACAACTAACTTTAATTCTACCTGCAGGTTTTCAGTAAAACATAATTATTTAATATTTTGGTTGATTAAAGTATATATCATATTACAACTGTATGAATTCTACTATATGTAGTTGTTCAAGAAATAATGGCTGTTATATCAATGTAAATGAAAATTTTGTTTAGTGTGCAAATTATTTATTCAGTTATAAATCAAAATGTTTGTACAATATCCTAATTTCTATACAGTATAATGAGGATTTGAGTGAATTTTTTTAATAATTTTTATTTTTCTGAACTATATCGCTTGTAGAGTGAAATCGGTACGTGAGGTAAAAATTGTTTTCTTCAGAAATAAATATCAACGTTATATGAAAAAAATATTTTTATAAAGGTAAAATTCTCAACTTTTTAAAAGAAGATATGCAATACTTAATTTAAAAATGATTTTTTTTAAATTTATTTTCAAGGTTTGGGTGTCCATAAATGTAACACCTTGGGCAAAGTCCCAATTTATATTTATATTTCTTTCAAAAATGAAATTCAATTAAGTATAATTGAGGGTTTTCTTAAAATGAATTTTTTGCTTCAAGCAGATTAAAATGTTTAAAATGTGTTAATATTATCAAACTTTATTTGCTTCATGCTATTCCATTAAAGACAACAATAATTCTTATTGTAAAATTCGTAAGTTGTTAAGAAGTATATATAAATAATTTTGCATTTAAACTGAAGAATAATTTTATTCTTCTAAATACATTTCTTAATAATAATCATTTTGAACTCTTCATTTCAAAATCAGATTATAATGTAATAAATCATTTAAAATAATCTCCATACGTTGATATATTTGAATCAGTAATACTTGTAGCATACATTACACAAACTGTCCAAATATTTTGCACTTGCAACACGTGTCAATCAATCGGATAAACAAATTTCTTTCTTTATATACCTCAATACTTTTGTAAACATTGGGTAGAGGGAGGAGCGAAAGAACAGTTGTATCTATATTACAGTTTTATACCAGAGGGAGTGCACCAGAGCAGTTACAGCCAATGATACGCTGTGTGTGATTTCAACCATAATTGCAACCAACGTGTACCACTAGTATTGAGATCATCTGTTCATTTCATTCTCTCAAACGCTATTGATAGGAGTACGACCAAATTTCTAGACCAGTTACATCCAGTGGTGTGCTGTGTGTGATTTGAAAATTATCGCCACCACGTGTTCCTCCGGTATAGAGATTGCCTTTTTTTTTTTTTTTTTTTTTTTTTTTTTTTTTTTTTTTTTATTCAGGCAAGTGTTGTTGATATTGGTGTGATCAGTTTTTTCCTTGTCACAGAGTCAACATGTCTCTGTCAAGTAATACCGATGGGATTTCGAATGCTCCAAATCATATAAGAAATATAGAAGAGTTTACTAAAGAAGTACTAAAATACTTTAAAAATGGCTTAGAAGATTCTCTTCACTGCAAAGAAACAGACCAGTCTGATCTAGTTTACAGAGCATGGAAACATTTCGATAGTCAACTGAAAGATGAAAGGTTCCAACAAGTCTTCATTGAGGTGTTATTCAGTGTTCTTGAGATTTTCCCGTTCACTTCGCCGAATTTGATTCGCAATGCTCTCGAGGAATACTTATTATACAAGATGGACGAATATTACTACATAAGAAGTGTACTAGTTCAGGACTTGCTTTTAAGTGAATCTCCTTTATATTACATTGACTATTATTTGGATACTTTTGACGAATACATGGTTATAACTGTAGAATATTTTTGTTCTCCTTGGATGATCTTGGACTTTAGCATCATGAAGAGGTGGTTACGCTACGGTGGGCGCTTCTTAATTTATCCTCTCGAGACCGAGTTCTACTTGAAAAATATTTTGTCTTGTTTAACGTAAGTACACAATTTTTGCTCTATATATAGACAAATATTTGATATTAGGTAAAAATTATTGCTTTAATTGTAGCTGTAATCCTTTCTGAAAAATCGCTGAAAAATATATATATTCTTTATTATGGATTAACTAATGTATAAAAGCAAAATGCTTTTCTAAATGAAATTGTCAAGTTATTATTTCATACATTATTTCAACTAAGTATTCTAATAGTTAGTTTACGATAACATTAATGATACTTTATCTTCAAATATAACGGAATGAAATTTTCGTAAATATTAATATCTTCATTCAAGATGTTTACGTTGCATTACTAATTTGACCAAATAATATTAACTCTTAGATAATTAACTAGATAATATAATAATATAAGTTGGAAATTTCGTTAGTTATTAAAAAGGCTATATAAATATTTTTTTAATTTTACCTAAGGAAAAATTTTATTCTTCTTTATACATTTCTTAAAAATAATTATTGTGAACTCTTTTATATTTAAATCAAATTTTATTGTAATAAAGCATTCGAATTAATTTCAAATCGTCTTATAAACTTGTACCAGCAGAACTTATAATTTGAGGGATGGATTACATAAATTGTTTAAATATTTTGCAAGTTTATCGCAACTCAGTCAATTGAATTAATACATTTCTTTCTTTATATTATCTGAATGATGACATAAAATTTTTCCTTTTTTACATTACGTCTAATAATAATTAACACTTCAGTCAAGTTATCTTGGAGTCTTATAATAAGAATTTATGGAATTCAGGGTATTAAGTGATTTACGTAAGCTGTAAGCTATGAACAATATTTCTCAACCTATTAAGTTTTCAAATTTATTTATTTTTTTATACGTCAGGCAAATTCTCTCGGAATCTTATATTATTGAACATATTTATCGGAATAATGAGGAATTTATGAACTCCCCATGCTATGTACAATATTTACCAATACATGAAGCGTTGTATGTTGTACTATAATATAATTATTTTATATAGGTAGATTCTGTGAAAGATTCAAAAAAGCATTCCTTTTGTTAAAATTATCTTTTAAATTAAAATGTTTCCTTACTTTAATAAAAAAATTTAAATTATAAAACTATTTTTGGAAATATCTTTTAAGTGAGTTTTATTTTGTTTTAGTGTAAGAATATAGATATTTCTAGAGGTAGCTTATAAATTCATAATATATATATATGTGTGTGTGTAATATATCAAAATTATTTATCTCTAATATTTCTGTAAAATCCTCCTCTCTCCTTCTAATTCCGTAAAAACTCTCTCCCAACCTCTAAATGTCTTAATCAAAGGAGTGTCCTCGACTTAAAATTCTTTCGATACATTTTCCGAAGCTTTCTCTCTTATATATGTAAATTTTCTGTCTATTCAACACGTATTCAAGCTGTCGCCGGCAAATGGCTCCGCCTTTTTCTAGATCATAACACATAAATTCGTTGAGTAAGTTTCTTGTCCCTTTCTGTCTTCGCTCTTGGATGCACCTCTGTTCGAGCAGAAAGATTTTGTCTTTTTCTGTTGTCTGTCGTTCACTATTAATGATGTCCGTTTTAGCAGCTCTGGAAAAAAGTTCTAATTAGACTTGTGCCGTTCTCTTCAATGTGGCCCGTCTACATCATTATTACTGCTAGCTGCTTAGGCTTCTTCTTGCCGAGTAGCCCGGGAAAAAAAAAAAAAAAAAAAAAAAAAAAAAAAAAAAAAAAAAAAAAAAAAAAAAATAGGAGTTACATAGTTATTGTGACTAGAAGAAATATATTTACGTATATATATATATATATATATATATATATATATATATATATATATGTATGTATATATATATATGTGTGTGTGTATATGTATATATATGTATGTATGTATATATATATATATATATATATATATATATATATACACATATATATGAAAATATGCCATATATCTGTTTCTTTTGATTAAGTATTTAGAAATATTTTTTTATATTTGAAAAAAAATGTTACTCAAAAAATAAAAATTCATAGTTTTCGAAAACAAATATTTTCTTGCTGTTAATTTTTCTTGATCGGAATTTCAAATAATTCTAGTAGTTCATAGAATCTTTTTTTTTTCATATTTCAGTGTGAAACTGTTGCCTCTAGTTTATGAAGATGTCCAGTGGGATGCATCCAGAATAATGATTACTTACAAAACATACCGAGAACAAAGACGATTGTACCTCGTTCTATTGTTTGTGTACGTCATCCTTCAATCGAAAGAGCCCGAGTTCTTTCCAAAATGGAAGAGCTGCATCAGTAGTTTAAAGCTTGTGTTTAAAGCATCAACAGAACCATTCATTGCAGGACAAGAAATTGAAAGGTAAATTGGTATGAAGTGAAATCATAGATGGATTTTGGATTTTTGAGTGCTCCCAGTGAAATATTCATCTAGTTAAATTAAGAAAATGAACAATCACTACGCTACTTTCGTGATTTAATTAATTTCTTATATATTTAGAATAATTTTTTTGCTTATGCTTTTTATTAGTTTTGTTTTGTTTTAGAGCTCTACGGTCTACTGTTTTGCTCACGAGGGTTAATGAGACCACTATCTCTTGCTTAAAGCCTGTTTCGAACGGCTACGATCAACCAAGCTAGTTGTGGGATTCGAAACTCCGAACTATGGCTCTACCATTCAGACATCGTTACTTACTGTTCCAACCAGTATCCAACATTAGGTGTTTAGGAAGATTTAATGTAAACAAGGTTAATATTTTGTAAAAAAAATTATGGTGTTTGGTGTAAATGTTTTCTTGTTGAAAAAATGTCGAATCGAACATTTTTAATAAGAGCAAGCTCGTTTATATAAACATTAAGGAAAAGTAAAACATTTGATTTTTGATCAAAGGTCTATAATAATTCATTTAGTTTCCATTGTATGGTTTAAATCTATAAGAAACGAGAGCTTTTATTTATTAGTAATCAATATTTCATTAACTTTCTCTTATGTAGTTCAAGATTCACCTGAAATGTACCAGAAATTACATATTTTAAAATGAATGCCTTTACTTATTTAGTTAGGTTACATTTAAACATATCAAAATGTTTACATAAAACTTATGAGATTATACAGATTTTCCTTATTTCGTTCTAGATTCCTACGGATGGCTGTTGTAGATGAACATGACAAAAGAGTGAGTGAGGATTTATGCAAGAAGTTCAATGAAGAATTTCCAAATTTCAAACAACATTCCGGCCCCAGGAGTTTGAAGCAGCTAAGCAGGTGTGCAGTGAGAGATGTCCTTATTAGGTCCGGAACTCTTCCGCACGGAGTTTGGTACCTCGATATTCCCATGCCCCTGAAACACTACCTCCTGTTACAAGAAAAATCGGATGAATTCTACCCGGAATACGTCGATGCTCTACGTAGTCGGGAAAGATCGTCGTCACATTAGCGCTGTGCGAAAAGGTCTAGAACAAATGCCTGAAGAGTACTTCTGTTGGACAGTTGCATACTGGCTTTCACTTAAATAATGTTTACGCGTCTAATGTGGAAGTTACTTTTCCATTTAATTTGTCCTCTACAGAACTACATAGGTAAATCTTAACTTGTTTTGAACCCAACATGCCGTCCATAATTTTCCAATACATTTTCATAGAATGTGATATGTGAATACGTCTAGAATATAAACTTCGATAGTATATGCGGAATAATCATTGAATGAACAATGTTTACTTGAAAAATTTTGTCTTCTTTAGACTTTCTTTATGAAAAATCATTGCTTCCTGAGTATTGACATTGTGATTTACAATATCAGTATTGTTCTATCAACCAATAATGTCATTGTGTGGTAGAAATTTTATTTGTCATATGTTAACACCTTTAAAATGGAAATGGTTTTTCATACAAAGATGCTTGTACGTCTATAAAAGATTTTGTTTATTACAAAAGTTTTATTTATAGACAATATCATCTTGTTAACCAATGTCTTTTGTCTTAATTTAATTTCATATTTTTTAATATGATACTTTTCTTCTGTAGTATTTTGCTATTTAACTAACTGTATGAATTTATTATTAAGATAAATATAAAATGTTCCTGATTTTGTACTCAATTGAATCTTTAATTTGTGATAATTTTTTACACGTTTCTTTATATAAAATCCACCATTAAATCTGCGTAACTTTGCTAAGTGTAGAATTTTAAAAATTTGTTTAAAATACAAAAATTTGAACACTAACTATTTACTGAACTTTTGTTTCTTGTTAGGCTTAGTTAGCCTTAGAAATTAACTATTCTGTATAACTTCTCCCTAATACTTGAATTGTAATTTTATTAAAGTTGTATTGAAATGAAAGGTATAAATGTATTCCATTGATATATTGAATATGGATAAGTCTTAAATGGAAAAGTCTTTATTCCCTAGCATATAGCCCGTCATATGACGGGATCAGTAAATTTTTACTTTTCCCGAATTGTAAAGTACTCTATGAGACAGGTAAAAAAAATGGTTTGTTTTTTGGCTGAGAATTATCTTTCAACAAAAATAGTCGATTTAAATTATCACATATGTACCTAATTTATTGTTTAAACCAAATATAAAAGAAAATTATTTACGTCATATCTAAGTTTAGTAATGAAACGTATGAAAATAATGCAGAAGATATTTAAATAATTGAAAATAAATGATTAAATGAGATGTTTAAAGGAATGACGTCATAATACAATTGAAAAATTGTTATTTTTGCCTATTTATTATGTGATAAATTGATAATTTTAATAGCCTGCTCTTTAAGTGGGGCTTGATACAATGGCATTAAACGCTCGAAAAGAGGGACGGGGTGGATTTTGAACATTTTAAAGTTGGTAGTATTTTTCGCTGTGATAAGAAGCTTATTCATGCCAATTTATTTTAAAATCGAATTTATTTAGAAATGATAAACTTTGCTCGTTTTGAATTTTGCTAACCCTAACTATCCAAAAATCAAATAGGGATGTTCTATCCATTCCAGGTCCAACCGCTTCATAAATTCGAGGATAGATGGACAGACAGTTATTATTTATTACATTACGAGAATAAAGTTTAAGGATACAAAACATGAAATGTTTATGTGGCCAGGGACATCCGTGTAACAATACGTTAATTTAAGAAAATAAAAATAATAAAAATCATAAAAAAGAGTAAAAATTTATTTTAAAAATATTAAAACAACTTTAGGAATAATAATTTAAAAGATAAAAAAGCAGAAAATATTAAATGTTTTAAACATTTAGTAAATTTGGCTGCGTAGGGGACAGAACCGTCAAATGGAGGAGTACGATGATTAAAAGGTAGACATTCTACCGAATTTATCACTCCTACACATCGACAAGTAACTAATTAGAGTATATGAGGGTTGAAAAAAACAGTCCAGAAATTTAAATATTACGCTCTGCCTTTGCCATCCTATCAAGAAAGAATTTAGTATAGAATAAGAGGGAGAATAAGGCTTGAAATAATAGCATCAAACGCTCGAAAGGAGAGATGAGGTGGATTTCGAACTCGCTTTGAATTTTTCTAACCCTAACTCATAAAAAATACAATATGGATGCCTGTATCCATTCCAGGTATAACGCTTTATAAATCCGAGGACAGATGGGCAGACAACTTAGACTATTATTATAAGTTTTATATAATACGTTTTTGAACTATATAAGTTTTTGAACAAGGTTCGAGAACTGATAATTTCAAAACAAATTTGTCGCTTTCTTTAGAAAGTCACTAATGCAACCGTAAAACCACTTTTACGGTCAAACAGATTTCCTCTGTTTTGGAGAGAGGGGGTGATATTAGCGCTCCAGTGTACGGTTTGTGCCCACTATACGGTCAGTTAAAGCTCACTTGGTTGTGTTTATGTCGTTTGACCAGATGGCATTGCCTCTCGGCTGTAGCGTCGTAAATATAATTCGCTAAAAATATAATTTTGTGTCTAATACACTTTAAAAATATAATTTTGTGACGTTTTGTTGGAGACTCTCCGAACTTCTCTTCCTAAATAAACGTATAACCGTTTAGGTCTCCTCTCTTCCAACGCCTTGATACTTTTCCGTAATATACTACATTTTAGTAAAACCGCCATACAAGCGCATAAACATATATGTATAAATATATTTGTATATATGTAATATTAAAATCCTTTATTTACATATTTTAATATTAATTTAACAATTTTGTTCATAAAGTAAGTTCGGTGTTTGATCGGTAATTCTGATTTTTCCCTCCAGACAAGATATAGACTTAATTCAGCCTCCTTCTGTACTACTTTAGCCAATAGTTAGCGCGTTCTCTTTATCATGGGTATTTTTTATTAAGCGATCAATTGTGCTTAGGGATTATTCTTAGTTTCTTTATCTGTGGAATCACTACTTAAAAAGTGTATGTGCGGGATCACATTGTCTATATGTACAATGTTGTAAAAGGGCTTGACTGTTGTATGGATTTCATGTTTCTCACCAGAAATAAACTGTGTTGTGATTTTGAATGACTCTCGCCTATATTACACACACACACACACACACACACACACACACATATATATATATATATATGTGTGTGTGTGTGTGTGTGTGTGTGTGTATGTATATTATATCTATATATGTATGTAATATATCAGAATTATTATACTCAAAGTATCTCTTGCAATTCTCCCCTTTTTCTTTCTCATTCTTTTAAATCTATTTTCTCAGCCACAATATATCTTAATTAAAGGAGTGTCCACTACTTAAAACTTTCCAACCCATTCATAAAATTTTGTCTGCAATAGATGCATATTTTCTGTCTACTCACCTCAAATTCATCATTTGGCGTTCGCTGAGAAATGGCTCAGTTTTTCCTCTGACCTAAATTACTTTTTTTGCTAAATTAGCTGGCTAACTTGCCGGTTCCTTGTAAAAATTCTATGCGTTGCTAGCTGTGGTGTCCAACTCTGTAATGCACATGTGTTCCGTGGCATGGTTTCTTCTGCCTTTGGCTGATAAACATGTCATTTTAGCAGCTATTCAATAAAATTTAAGTTACACTTAGATTTGCCTGTTCTCTTTATGGAATGGCACGACTGCAACCTGTCATCTTGAATAATCTAGCTCTCTAGGATTTAATTGCCCAGCAAGACTGGACAAGTAAAAAATACATTAGGGCTTACTTGTCCAGGCCATTCTAATTCGATGTTACTTGTGGATTAATTTTCGCCATTTTACATGTATATGTATATATATATATATATATATATATATATATATATATATATATATATGTGTGTGTGTGTGTGTGCGTGTGTGTGTAAATATGTATATATGTATATATTTTTTCAATTGTGTTTCTATTGTACAAAATGTGTCATAATCCTTTTTATATGAAAAATGAATCTGGTAATACTCTAAGAGTCTACCGCTTGTTTACATTCGAGTTAAGCATACATAATAAATCTTTGATTTACCTGAAATTGTTTCTTTTAAATTTTGGCTTCATAGACAATCCTTAGAACTTGCTTACCATACGATGATTATACTGTAAAATTCTACAATCATCATTATAAACTAAATAAAATAAGAATTTCTATCGGGGTAAATTTAAGTATAATTAAAGAAAGAGACTGTTAAATGTTCTAAAATATGTCACTTAAACCACCACGGAATAAAATCCACGACAGTATTATGTCCATTATTACATTTTTGACTAGTACAACCATACAAAGATTTGATAAAAGCAAACGTAGTCGATCTCCTGAAACACAGAGGAAAAGGAACTGTACCCAAGGTGATACAAAGTGTATTCAATATTATAAAGTACTGCATATAAGAAAGACAGGGAGAATTCCGAAATTTTTGAGTCTTACTCTGTGTCATAACCTTTAGGATTTTTGAGAACGGAAATGATAAAGTGATATTCTGAAAAGCTGGATGAACAAGACTGCACAACATCAAAGATAGGGTGGTAAGGCAACCGAAGGTAACTTTTTAAATTGAAATGTTTTCATTTCATTTATTAAAATTTCACGATAAATTGCACTGTGACGGTTAGAGATATCAGATGGATGATATCAGAACTTTAATATCGCGATATATCCACAAACTGATATTGATATCATTGATATACCATGATAACACATTAAATTTGTAGAATATATTACTATTTTTGAATAATTTTAGCTTTCTACGTTTCAAAACCATATTTTCCTTCTTACTAAAAATTTTTTAGAATTACGATTTGATCTTAAAATTAAGATTTTTTAAAGGTAAAAACATTTTTTATGAGTAGTTCATTTTAACATTGAAAAAAATATTATACATATTTTACATTAGTAATTTGATCAGATACTAAGAAGAATTGTTTATTCAAATTTGAAAACAATACTGATAATTTATATTGCCTATTTAGCCAAATTATATTTCTTTCTAATTGAAATGAAATTCCTTTCATTGGTAAACTGATTTTTGGTTTCGGATTCCCTGATTTCGAATTTTGTTTCCGTTATGGATGTTCGTAGCAGTTCCGATTCAGCTTTAAGTAGTAGATAATGGTCAATAGTATTCTTAGAGCAAAAATGGCAGACCTTAGAGATCTAAACGAAAATAGTTTTATTTTTCAAACATCTGACAGGCGGCAGTGTAACATGACCTACAACTCTCAGCGCGTAGAACTGAGACATTATTCAATTTTTAAATGAGCTTCATTTGGTAATTTACCTACACGACCACTGGATAAAGCTATAGAATTCTTTTATGTTGATTTATAGAAACTTATGTACTTATTTTTAAAATTGTTTTTTATTCCATTTATAAATTTAATGTTTTTCGAATAATTTTTTTCATTAAAAGTTATATAAACTTTAATTAAATCAGAAATTTGGAAAAAGCAATGAATTTAATATTTGTTTCCAAGGGAAACTAAAAAGTGTTTGCACCTTTTAAATCAATTTTTTAAACAATCTTTCATATGAGATTATTTTTTAATTTGCTATTCTAGTAACTGAGATAGGTAAAGATGACTGTTTATAAGGAAAGGCATCTAAATTATTGCCAAATGTTGAATGTTTTGTATTATTTCACATTATATTTATAAGCATTTTGTAAATGATTGAAAATTTTAAAATATTAATAGTTTTATCGATGTGCAACACGTTACCTGCTTCTTGTTATTAAAATTGAGACTAACACTTCAGTTCTAAAACCTCCCGTTGTACCAACACCAAAACAAATCAAATAATTAAAAACAATAAGAGGTAAATTTTGTTTACATTAATACGGTTAATTACTCGTATGTATAATTGAAGAGAAGCCTGTAGCAAATACTACGAAAATATCACAAATAATGTATCACTTCAATATTGCAAATTTCTTGACACCTAAAACCATATTATAAATAAAAACGCAATGAATTAAAACAAAGTTTTTTTTTTATTTGATGAAAACATAATACATTTACATGAGATACAATATAATGGAAGAAAAAAATTTCTTTAAATTTATCAAACTGGTTTAAAATGAAATACAAATACAATGTTTAACAGGTTAAAATGTCACAATTAAGAAAGTTTATCGATGACACAATACCTCTAATGAAAATTTACTTCTGTACACAATATGTTACGAAAGACAACATTCGTAATTTTTGACTTAAATATAATAAGATGTCCTGCTCATGAATCAAAAGTTCAGTTTTTGATAATTTAAATGAACATTTTTACACAGGTCAATAGTGGACCGACTGTGTACGCAATTCAGTTTATTACATACATAATCCTAACTTTACTGGAAAGTATCATAGAAATTGAATGCCTGAAGCAATTCCCCTTGGGTCTTTTGGTACTGTCGTTATCTGGCGACAATCTGTATCTACTGTTTAAACTAAGAATGGAAACATATTCTGGGTAAAATTCATCGGATGTTTCCTGTGATAAGAAATAATTTTTCAGCTGCATCGGTATATTCAGATTCCAAACTCCATGTGGAAGATTTCTAGGTATTGTTAAGCATTCTCTTATTCTGCAACGGCTTAGTTGTTTCAACTATCTGGGAGCTGAAGTTTCTTTGATTTTTGGAAATTCTTTATGCAATTTCTTAAGTCTTTTCTCACTGTTTCGTCAATTTCGCTTACAGCTGTCATGCACAGAAATCTAAAAAAGTAATGATAATTTTAAATAATCCGACAAATCTTTACAAGTCTTTCTATAGTGCAATATTCTCATATTAGAAAAGATAGTAGGTTTTATAAATACATTGAATAAGGTACTTTAAGCTTCTTTTTTAGCTTAAAATTTTAATTAAAACAACAGTTTATTGCTTTAAAATAACTCGTAAATAAACAAACTGTTACGGTTTCTTCAATTTAAATCTAAATAAATTTAACTTTTTATAAGAAAATTTGATTGTCTAGGAAAATTGAAATGGTACAGAATATTTATATTATCCAGTATAGGATATGTTGATTAAATGTTAAGTTACAAAACATGTGTTTTAAAACTTGGCAATTTATTCTGGTTTTAAGGCAGATATTTTTAAAATTGCAATTGCATTTAAATGTATTAGAAGAGATACTAATAAAAAATATAATATTTTGAAACAGAAATAATTTAACATATATAGAATTTTCAATCTACGTTTTGAATTTTTCATTTAATATACAATATTTCATTGAAAATCATCTAAATTACATAAAATTTTCAGGTTTGAAAAAAGTGTTAAAATATTGGGCTTTCTATTATTTCATAAGCATATTAAATTACCTATGATAATACATTGCACGTT
The DNA here is from genome assembly GCA_032207245.1 of Pardosa pseudoannulata. Taxonomy (NCBI): domain Eukaryota; kingdom Metazoa; phylum Arthropoda; class Arachnida; order Araneae; family Lycosidae; genus Pardosa; species Pardosa pseudoannulata. Next base: position 98,182,255 of record CM063497.1, on the reverse strand, counting down.
TCTTGTTCTCTTTTGTAAATTAAGTTCTTTAAAAATTATCTTCATATGCTTACAAAACATAATATATCTTCTAGAACATTTCAAAGTAACTAACCTGTTAATTTCTTGCTCTGTGATGAACGGTTCCGTAGAAGCTTTAAAAACTAACTTCAGACTACTCGTGTAATTCTGTCAGTTTGTGTAGAATGCAGGTTTCATAGATCGAAGAAAGACGTACAGGAACATAAAGATCAAATACAATCTTCTCTGTTCTTGATGCGTTCGGTAAGAGGAAAGTATTCTAGAAACATTCCACTCCACACCTCTAAAAACAAAAGGCAGCAGTTTCAACCTGAAATATGTAAAAGATAAATCTGAGTTATGGGAAAGTAATTAAGAAAAGCTGATTACAAATAAAAAATTAATTAGTTTTTTAAGTAGTTATGCATTTTAGGCCTTTGTACTAATTACATTATTTTGAAATTTCAATCTCTGGTAAATTATTTATACTTTAAAGTAATGAGTATCATATTTGTCTATACAATTTACGATCCCGACCAGACTATATTTTGTATCGAATTTCATTCATAATTTTCTGTTTTATTTTGATCTGTCTGGGATTTCTAATATATTTAAATTCAAATTAAAAAAGCTGTATTTAAGACTTTTAAGGTTGATTGGTCAAATTAACAGAATTAAATTAAAGACATTGCCACTGTTTGTGTTTCTTTTCAATTACAGCATGATTGTGTGAATTTTTGACTAAGGATATAGTTTCTAATAATTCGAAAGTTAAAATCAGAGTAACTTTCGTTTAACAAATCAATGTGTCAAAACTTTTTAAAGAATTTAAGAAATTGTTTTTGCCTTACATGTGCTTATTTACATGATGGGAGACATTGTGACACGAGATTTTAAGACAAGTGGAAAAAAAATTGAGAATATTTAAAACAAATATGATACAGCAAATGTCGAGGCAGTAAAAAACATTTTTGCTTAAAATTTTTAAGGAATGAAATAAATTAAATGACTCGCCTAGTTTCTAAATAATTGGCTTGATTTTTTATTGTGCTATCTCAAATATGTTTCTTAGAACATGAGGAAAAAATACCATAGACTAAAATCGTTTTTGCCTTTCTAGATTACGTACATTTTGATAATTGCTTAAATTTCTAGTACGTCCAGGAAAATGAGGCAAATATAAGTTTCATTTAGAAAAATTACGGTCAAATTTTCAATCCAAATGTAACATATGCACTACTAAGTATTAAATGCATATAAATGTGAGACTATCCTCTCCCGAATAGCTGATAGTAGAAAAGAATGGTATGCAAGACATAATCCATAAAACAATAGTGTTCATTGTAATTCCAAAACTACAGTAAGTTGCATCGATATTAATTAACAACTAAAATAAATAAACTGTTAAATCATGAAATATTTAATACCTTTCATTGTTTTCATATTTTATCATCACTATATTTACCTAGGAGCTAAATGTTAAGACCAATTTAAATAAAATATCTAATAAAATATCTAAAATATCTAAAAAAATATCTAAAAATATATTTAATGTCAAACTTTCTAGTAGAGTATTCAGGATATCTAAATTTAGAAGATTTTTTTAAATATTAAGACAAACATTTATGTAATTCTTCTGCATGAAAATTTCCGTCATTTTTTCATTTAAGTTACAAGATTGCATTAAGGTTGTTGTATAAACTCCGAATAAAGTTTGAAATTATAATTCTTTATGTTTAACAGGATAAAATACTTTTGACTAGTCAATCTCGGACGATTCAGTTTAAGGTAAATAAGTTGTAGTTTCTAAAAATTGTAATAGCGTTTTGCAGATGTGATTAAAATTCCAAGTATGCCAATGTAGTTACTTAAGTAGGACAGGGGAAAGAAAGTAGTAAACATTGAAGTTCAGGTGAGGTTTAGAATCAGTTCTTGAAAATCTATGGGAAGAAACTAGTTAGTCTCTGTATTTTGAGAAACTAGTTTGAACACATTCAGGAATTGCAAACGTGTAATAAAGCAGTATATATATATATATATATATATATATATATATATATATATATATATATATATATATATATATATATATATATATATATATATATATATATATATATATATATATATATATATGTATGTATATATATATATATATATATATATATATATATATATATATTATATATATATGTATATATAATCACACATTGATGGCAATAAATATTTCTTAAAGCTTATATACTTGCATATAACCGGAATTAAAAAATTATTTAACAAAAATATAAAGAAAGAAATATTCATTTCAGATATTATTTATAAATTTTTTTTCGAATGAGTTTATGAATACGTAAATTCTAATATTGTATTTATAGAACTTTTGAATAGGATATATTAATATTATGATATTATTAAGGATGATAAGCAGTTTTAATACTTATATACTATATCATGAAAATGAATGAGTTGAAATATTTTTGGTCTGATATAATACTTAACCCTCCGAGTGGAACACACAGGGGAAAAAAAGTCTCCAAAAATACGCTAAAGTTTTATTGTGTCAGTGGCCAAAGCGTTCTATGATTTTTTACTTCACCATTTGTAGACTAGATTGGAATTCGGGAAACCCACCCTCGTTATTGTCCCTTTACTTCCGGTTATAAATAGATATATAAATAGACATTATAGATTGTTAATTTTTAATACACATAAAGCTCGTCGAGTCTCGAAGATCATCCCATAAGAAATAATGGATTCTAAAATTACAAATAAAAATATTCTTTAAAAGACTTATTTATATTTTTACGAAAGTTCTCTAAGATAATTAAGTGGTACAATTAGAGATACATCTGTTACCGCAAACGAAATACTTCGAAATAGAGATTTACAAAGCCATGAAAAGCTATCAGCGTCTTTGTGCCTCAGGGATTAGGTGCGCAGTTACAAAGCAATCGACCTGACCCTCCTACCTCAAAACTCCATGATGGAAAACACTGGCAGAAATGTACAATACATCCATTTTTGGAACGTTTTTGGAGGTCGAAAATTGTACGTCACAATCGCTTTGAAGACATCATCGGTTTGGCGGAATTGTACGTGCGTACCGCTTAGAGGGTTAAATATATCCTACTGCTTCTTCTTACAATTATTTTCAGGAATATTTTTACACTCGAAAATATGTATGTATGTGTGTATCCATATATACATACATATGAGCAAGTATATGTGTGTGTTTGTATACTAGACAAACTTTTGGACTGTTTTAACTCTGTACATCCAAAAATTGCAAAACGTTTTAACATGAATTTTAAATATAACCGTTTCTATGGAAACGTATCGAAAATAAATTATTTTTAAAATACTTGAAGCTACTACACGTAAAGTCATCACAAAAGGCAATGAAATGAAATTAAAACAAACACATCGCCTGAATAGAGATTTGATCCTGAGACTTCTCGAACTGCTTACCGTTGAGCTCACCCCTGTGCCACAGACACGGGGATGGAGAAATGGTTCGAGTGGCATTGTAATATTCTCAATAAGCGCGAAATTCTGAATTTTTAATAAAAAATATTTTCTATCGAATCAAACTGGGAATCTAAACCATTCTTGAATTAAATTTATTACATACACAAAATTCCATCAATATCCTTCCAACCGTTTAGGAGGAGTTTTATTATAAACACGTAGACAGAAAAACTTTATATAGAAAAATATATGTACATGTTTACATATATATATATGTCAGGATTTAAAATATAGAGTAATTTAAGAGATTTTAATTAGGGATTATTTTAATGGGAGTAACGCGCCTCACGTTACTAGTCACATAAATACGGCTCACGCGCATTGATAAGAGCAGAGAGCGATAAGCAATTACTATAGTCGGACCTTTTGGCTCTCGAAATAGAAAATACGGCCTTTGTTTGCAGTTGCGCGCCAAAATCAGACGCCATGTTGATTAGAGTATGAAGTGGATTAATAAAGTGATGAAAAATAACTACTTGAGAGTGAACTGATTTATATCTTGACCAGAGGATACTCGGACCGTTTCATATATATATATATATATATATATATGTGTGTGTGTGTGTGTGTGTGTGTGTGTATACAATGTAAACACACACACACTAATATATATGTAAAAACATTAAAATCAGTATAAAAATATTTTTACCACTTTTCAGTAAAAAAGAGCAGATTTTGTTTGAAATTTAAAGAAGAAATACCAACGTAATGTGTTTTGTCAAACAGTTTTGATTAGAAAAAAGATTCTGAAAAAAAATTTTGTGAGTTTACAAGATAACAAATTCTACCGTCAAGAAAATTAGAAAAGAATATTTATTGTGTAAAATACGTTTGGAAAAAATATCCAGCATGCTAATCTGATGTAATGTGAATGATGAGATGAAAACGCCTTTAATAAAAAATCTCTAAATCTGTCAGCTTGATAAACTCTTTCAGTGGCTTAGTTGAAAATCTAGAATATTTAATATTATCTATTTAACTACAGATAATATAAATAAATATATATTAGTAAAGGATTAAATATATGAATGAAATAGAAAGAAGCAATTGTGAATTAATCAAAAGTTCCAAGAAATTTTGGAATGTAATAGAAATTAAATATTTAACAGTGAATTGTTAAATTAAGTATTAATTTAAAATGTCAGATAGAGTATAACTATACAAAATTTTTAATTTATAACAGTTTGTTATTATATATTTTCCTGCAATTTAAACCAATCATATTGCCCAATATTAAGTTTTGAGATACAAATGAAATAGAACCATGTACTTTCGTAAGGCTGGACGTAATAGATCTGATGTAATAGTGTGTTTGGAGTGGGTTCACACGAAAGGAGAATCCGAATCTCAGAAGTCGTTTCACTACGCGAAAGTCCAAAATAATCGACGGGGAGCAAAAGGATTCCGTGTATATATTGTCCACGTCTACAGGATCCGCGTAGTAATCGACGAAGCAAAGCGGAGATAAACGTAATGGTAAATCACGGGTCAGTTCATTTCTTACATCACAATATCTCTCTATTTTTCGCAACAAGAATTTCTTGAGTACTTCACGTATTAACTGATATGAAGTTAGAGGATAAATTTCAAACACACTAAATAAAACTTCGTTGTAGACATCTTGAAAGCTCTCATCTTGGTTCAGTTGGGATTGGAAACGATTCCACGATTGGCGAATGAGTTCGGAAGAATCTTGAATTCTCCATTTCTGAAAATACTTTAGCCCAGTCTTAAAAAAAAAAAAATGAAGTAGTTGTTCTGTAAATTCTTCTCTCGTGAGTTCAACATTTTGGGAATTGCTATCTTCGGTGGCTGTGCTCGCGGAACTATAATCGAAAGGCATTTTTACCGGTTGCAGTAGAGACAGATGGTCACACACCTTCAGACAGCACTCCATCAAGAGAAATAGACAACTAAAATGACTGGTAAGGAACCAGTAAGTGTCCATATCCGGTTAACTATCCCATACGTCCCATGATTGGTTCTTACAGTTCTGCGTACACACCCTCTAGTAATAAAAGAGTATTTGATGTATGACTATCCCCCCTCCCTCTTTTCATATTGTCCAGCATTTCAAGAAACATAATCCAATAATTAATACAATATATAACTAGAAAACCAATTGGGCTAAATATATTAATAAATTTTGAAATTCGGCAAATAATTAAAAGAGATCTAATCTTTATATAAAGTTTTATATTTCGTTATTAAATAATTTCTGATGCAACCTGTAACATACGTTTTTCTTAAACTTTTTGGGTTTTTTTGTACGCTTTATTGTTACAAATAAAAATAATCTTTGAAATCCTTTATCATTATCCTTTGTTCTGTCAAGAAATTCGATTTTTAATACTTGTTTCTTTTGCATGATATTTATAGATTAATACTCATCTACCTTTAAAAATTATATAACTTTGCTATTTCAAGTTGTACATTCTTACAGTAGCATAATAAACAACAATAAAAAAAAACCATATTTATTTACTTAAGATAATTCATGAAATATGAATTTTTAAATTTAGCTTTATAACGCTGTATATTATACTACATTACTCGTATTAGTATAATTAAGTATCAAAAGGTAAAAAATATTATTAGAAGATAAACTATTTTAACATCTTTTTTAATTCAAAAAGTACTATTCCGAATTAAAATATGCTTAATTAAAAACTATGCTACGTTGATCTAAAGTAATAACTATAGTAAATTATCTACTCTAAATATAAAAGAAACACTGCAATGTGTCTATTTATTTTTCTATTGACTTTCATTCATTAATTCTTTAAAATTATTATACATGGCAGCATCTTTATTCTTATTATGTTCTAAGTAAATGTTTCAACTGACATTTGTCAAGATACTCGGGGCAGATTTAGAATTTTGGGCTTTTAGAATTCCTGTTACTTTTGACTGCATATGTTTAGATTTGGGATATTCTGAATCCAAGTTTAAGTTTTAAGCATTAGTACCGGGTGACCGAGCTCCGCTCGGAGAAAACAGGTATCGAAGCTAACTCGAAGATTTAAATTTTCAATTGTGATTTATCAAAACAATACATGCCATAAGAAAATTTGTGAAACCATTAGTGAAAAGATAACCGGTTAAAGTGCACCATTGTAAACTATTCTAAACAAAGTTGTTTGGAAAGGGAACTAACTATTCTATACAAAGGTAAAGTTTGAAAAGTCATAGAAAATAAAATGTAATTGATAACAAAAAATTATACAATTAAAGAAATGGTACAAAGTGAGCAGTGTAAAGATTGAAGTGTGTTGAATGGAGAAGCATTCTGACAATGACGGTATCTTCTAGTTGTCCATTTGCGGGTATAATTGAGTTGATCGCTTGTTGTTCCAAAATTCCGGCTCCTTGAAGCATTTCATGTAGAGGTGCGTTCTGCATGTTGAAAATGTAGCTTGAAATCTGATGAATGTATAAATGTCGAACTTTGTTGACGGTGATTTGAAATCGAAATCAGTTCCTTAACACGTTCACTGCCACCGACGCACTGGCGCGTCAGAGCGGCACCTCCTGGTATGCCGACGACGCACTAACGCGGCGACGGACTTGATAAGTTATATGCTCTGTGTTTAGTGTGGCTTTGGAAATTGAACGGCGAGGTTGTTTCGGCACGTTAGTGAAGCATTATTTTTTAATTTTTTGTGGTTGGTTTTCAAAATTTTTGTTTGCATTATTTTTTTTTACTATATCGTTTATGTGTTATATATACTTTGCTACATTAATTTAATATTTAGAGTTGATAGAAAATAAAAATGGAAACCGATATCAAGGAATAAAGACAAATCAATAAAGACTTTTATTATTATTATTATTAATTCGTCAGAACTACAGCCAATCGATTCTTCGTGGTCGAAAACCCCCGGGTACCAATTTTCATTTGGTTTGGACGCATGAGAAAAAAGTTTGCCCGCACCGGGGTTCGAACCCGGCTCTATCTATAGCGCCGAACTACGTGACCTTAGCTCGTCAAAACCGATGCCAATCGATTCCTCGTGACCAAAAACCCCAGATCCCAAAGTTTACTACAGTTTATTAATTCTGGGGCGATTTTCGACTTGACAACCATTCCTCGTATTATAGTATAGGATATTACACAGCAACTTTTCGTCGGAGTTTTTGAAACGTTGAATTACACAAGTTTTGTATGAGTCAATCAAGAATTTCCAATTAACTTTCTCTTAAGTTGTAGGAGAAACACTTTGTCCATTGATGAACGCTCACATGGGATTTTATACATTTTATAGAATATTTAGAAATGTCCTGATTAATTATCTTAAATCATTAGGCATGTCAAAAGCATGGTATTCCCCATTAATTCTAGAGTGTTCCAACAAACCCTGTTAGGGACTGTCACGAAATTAAAGAAAAACTGTCATTTGAAAAGCTTTGCAGTTTTATCACATGATTTGTAAAACGTCTTTTAATAACACAGGCCTGCGAAATTGAAATTTTTGAAAAATACAAGAGAAGTTTTTTCTTATTTTTAAGTTATTTGGTATGCTGATTTCGAAAATGACCTCCATTTTTTTCCATCACGTCAGGATTTTTTTGCAAAATTGATGTACATTACTTCTGGTAATATCCTATATGGAAAAAATGCTCTCGAACTGTTAGCTTGTACCAACTGGCAACAGTGGGTTTTATCTATTCATGTGAGTTTATTTAATCTGTTTATGATTAGGCATATTAATTTTTAAACAACAATTAAAATTAAAAATGTATACATTTTGTATATAAAGAATGAAAGTCATCGCAACCAGAACGCATGAGCTGCACCAGGGCGAGACAAAAAGTTCCCTCGTTATTAAATTTTTTACATTAATTTTATAAGAAAAACAGTCCTAGAAAAACCCCCAGCTACCTGTTTTAACGTTTTATTAAGGTTTATATGTAATAAATGTAAGTTTGAAATATATTTGAAACTCAATACGAAACAAAGACATTTAAATTTAGTTACGTACATTTTTTTCCGTTAAAATTTCTTTTTGACGTTCTTCTTTTATGTTCAATCTTATCTTCATTTCTTGCTAAAATCCAACAATAGTCGGCAAACATATTCTTATTCTACCTACCTTGATATTTTCTCTCCATATCCTTCATGTCTTGGTGGAACCTTCTCCCTGTTCTTCGCTGACGGATCCTAAATTTTCAGAAAAAAAGTCCAAATGCGATTGGAGGAAATGCAATTTTACACACATGGAGCAGCCCAACACTTGAAATTTGTCTAGCACGTTGCCAACAATTCTTTTAAATTTAGGATCTTTGTGATTGCCCAGAAATTTTTCCACAACATCTTTGAAGGCAACCCAAGCTTCTCTTTCCTTTAATGTCATAGTTGTCTCAAATTTGTTATTCCTAATAAGTTTTCGGATGTCTGGTCCTACGAAGACCCCCTCTTTCAATTTGGCTTCAGAAAATCCAGGAAACTTTTTTAACATATATTTTAAGCACTCACCATCTTTTGGAAGAGCCTTAACAAACTGCTTCATAACACCTAATTTTATGTCCAGGGGGGTAGTAATATTTTTTTAACAACTAAACTTTCTTGAATTACATTTTTGGTGCCTGGCGCAAGATTCAGCTTTTGAGCCAATCTTTTCTGACCCAATATTGTGTTTTGTCACGGCTGTCTCACTCTATAACACGGAAATTTTGTATACCCGTTTTGTTGATCGAGAAGCATGGTGATGATTTTTAAATCCCTGCAAATGATTCAACCTTGGTTTTTATATTTTATTTTGTTGAGAACGAGAGCTAGGTTTTCATACCTTTCTTTTAAATGCACCGAGTATTCAACTGGCACAGACGCCCATTGGTTTCCTTGATGAAGTAGGACAGCTTTAAGGTTCCTTTTTCACGAATCTATAAAAAGGCCTCCATTCATCTTTATTGTAGGGAATCTTAAATTTTCTCATCAATCCAGGAACATCTGAGCAATAAATAAGGTTCTCGTCTTCGTCAAAATACTGAATAAATTCCTTTTCACGATTCCTGTACCAATAAAAAGTGGTTCCTTTGGCCAATAAGTTTTTTTCTTTCATTCTGGAGCCTAATAAATGAGTTGCCTCTTTTACAGACTAAGTACTGGTGCTTACATAAGGTCACTGATAAGGATTTGAGCGTTGCTATAGGTTAACAGCGATTGCGACGGGAGGGAGGGATGATGAAGAGGGACATTGCGCGTTCCTAGGCTCTTCCTAGGCTCGCGCGCTTCCAGGAATCTATCTAATTGGAGATCTGGATCAATATTGAAGCTTTAAAAGCCCTAAAATACTAACTGCGCTGTTGTAGTTTACCACAGCAGGGTAATTTTGAGGGTTTCATCACGGTAAAATATCAAAACATGAAGGAAAGTATGAAAGCAAAATACGTGAGAAATATTCATAAAAAACCACATAAAATTCAATTTTTCAAAAAAATGTGACGTGATAGACATTTTTAATGATTGTTTTCAAAATCAGTACTAAAAAATACGTTAAGTTCAGTTGTCACATCCTTTGTATTTTTTTCATCGCAGGCCTGTGTAATCTGTTATCAATTTTATGAGAATGTAACGTAGATATAGACAGAATTTAAGGTTTGTATACAAACAAATCTAAATTTCACAAAGTGTGTTGTTCAGAAATTGAAAATTCGAAAAAAAAAATAATATTTCTGGACAAAAAAATGTTAAATGGTTTTATACACGAAACTTGCAATTAGAATTTAAAAAATAATAAAAATGTGTTGAATGATGAGCAGGTATAGTAAAATAACATGCAATGGGCATGCGTGAATGCTGAAAATAATCGCCGTTAGAGCAATCTCGAATTCGATTATTCCAAAGTGAAATCAAAGAGATAGTGGGTGTATGTAGTATTTTGTAAAGTACAAATTATACATATAGTATACTTCGAGCAAGAATTTGTTCCAACCACAGAAGAAACATTGATGCTGCATTGATAACTGTAATCTATGCAAACGAAGCATACAACCCATATGGAGTTTTTAATTTCAAAATCAAATTTCGTTCGAAAATTGTAAAGCAGCATTATTTTAGGCGAAATAAAACCGTAATTCTGGTAGTTGAACTTCTAGTGAATATTATTGAGAAAAAAAAATTTTTTGAAACAAAAATAAGAAAATCAAATTTTTATTCATCAAACACAAATACGTTTCGATGTTTGTTTCGCATTAGGCACTTGTGTAAATTTTTAAACTTATGAAAAATTTACAATTGTAGGAATTCTAGTAAACAAAACATAGTTTTCCATACAACTTCATGTGATTCCATATTACATTTGCAATTTAAAACTACGTTGTAATATAATACAGATAACATAAATTTCTCAAAACCATTCCAACATTTGATTCCCAAAGTGGCTCGATTCACTGTGGTAAGCATTCACTGAGGTGTCCACTGCAGCTAGTTCTGTGAAATATGATAGTCGTGAAGTATAAATGACAGTTTATTTTGCTTAATAGAAATATCCTATATTATAAAAACTTTGAATACACCTATCCATCCTTAATTAAATAACAAAATAAATAAACCTTCAAGACATTATTGTGTTTATAGTGATAGGTTGCATTATTTCAAGTGAATATAAATATAAATATAACAATATATTTCTGAGCTATGAATGCTGCTATTTATTCGAAACATTACATTTATTTTATCCCTTGATTTTAAAGTAGAATTTTCAGGAATTTATTATTTTTATATATTTTCATACCGGATAGATTTGAGTACATGTGTATGAATATGAGTGACGATAGATTATAATACTTGTAAAATAAGACGGGAAAAAAACATTAAAAATCACTCCTTTCTTATGATGACTATTGAATTTTTTGATTTGTTTAATTAATAATTTCTGTTGTATTATTAATCTTTTACAAAACTTTATTTTTTTTGAAGAATAAACACTGATTAAAGAAGAATTTTAAAAACCCAGTGGCCTTAGGGTAGAGCTTCCCGCACCCACGCCACTGGTCCAGCGTTCGATAGCAGGGCTGGAAAATGTTGGCTCACCTTTTCATTCCTTCCCTGGGTTGACAAACAGAGGACCAAGCACTGTTGGGAACTAAACAATACTGGTTCTGCGTAAAGGTGACGACCCAACCAGAGTATGTGCTTCTCACCCCAGGGGCATTTGCCTCAGAAACCATGATTAGCACCGTAGATCCCCTAGGTGCTTTTAAGTAGAGGCGTTTAATTTTTAAATTAACATTTTAGAGTTAGAATTAAAAAAAAAAGCTTTTTTTTCTTCTTTTAATTAAAGAAAAAATAACAATGAAAAGCAATAAGAAAAAATATTTTTCAATCATTCTACTCAAACAAGCTTAATAAAAAAATTTATTTTAATTCAAGCCACACTTTGAGTGTTAAACACTTTTATTATGCTTTTGTTTCTCATGCCATTCTTACAAACCAAGCACTATTGAGCCTGCAGGCTCTCATATTAAGGCTAAGGAGTGCGTACTTCGTTTTAATGAGCACCATTAAGATGAGAGGACGACTTCGCTCAAGTAGGTCCTCGTAACTTGGAAGCGGGGACCAAGCAGACTTGGCCTGCCACCCCCGTATATATTATTTCAGAGCTTGGTGACCACGATCCTATGTGACGTGCCCCAATCAACTTTAACGAACAAGGCGGATCTTAGATAGGCTTCGGTTCCGAACCCGCAACCTCTCAATTAACAGATCGTTGCCTTTGCCGACAGAGCTCCAACTTTTACTTTGGAGATCATCGAATTAAATTGATTATAGACGTACACTAATAATACTAATAGAAGAGTAAGATTTGCTATTAATTCATATAGCTTAGCTTAATAAAATATTATATAACCTTATTTCCCGAGCATTCACAAAACGTGCTCACTTGGGTGAAAGATGATGCTCTTGAAATATAAATAGTTTATTTGGCCTCATTTCGAATATTCTATATTATAAATACATTGAATAAATTTTTCCTGCAATAAATAAATGATCACGAAGTGTTTGTGATTTTTAGAGTATTATGTTGTGTTATTTCAGAAATTACCTATATATTCCATTTTTTTTTTTTAATCTGTAAAAGCTGCTATTTATTAGAAATATTACCTCTTTTTTAGTTTCTTGATTTTAAATCAGACTTCTCAGAAATTTTGCTAATTTTCTTTAGCAAATACATTTGTGTATATGTGTATGAAAATGAGAAAAATCATAAAATTTTGTGAAATGAAACGAAGGAAAAAATTATAAAAAATCCTAATTTTCAAAGATAACATTGACAATTTTCTCTGGGATTATTTAATAACTTTTCTTGCATACTTAGCAGTTTTCAAAACATTTGTATCTAAGTGCAGGAATAAGTGTGAGATATACTAAAATATTTTTTGAAAGAAAACGGGTAAAAAAAGTCTTAAAAATCCTTCTTTACTAAGATAATTTTGTAATATTTCTTTATGATTATTGAATAAATTTTCTTGTATAGTGATTTACAACACTTTATTTACTGTCGAATAAACACTGACTATATTAGTGTTTTATATAAAGGATATTTTTTATTTTAATTAAATAAAAAAAATAGCAAGGATGTGCTACAAAAAAGAATTTCAGTCATGTTATACTAAAAAATCTAATATTTT